>ML244073.1:6266-28417 GCA_005239495.1 Nicotiana undulata | reverse complement strand
ATATATATATATATATATATATATATATATATATATATATATATATATATATATATATGAAGGTTTTATCAAAATATACATTATAGTATCATCCTACATGTATTTTCGTGTAACAAGCACCTAGCAGCTTAATTTGTTGCTCTTTGCAGATTTTGATCATTACCACATCAGTTATTTGTAAACTTCTTTCTATATAGAGTTTTTAAACTTCTTGAAATATTCTTTATTTAAACTAACTTCTTAACGGTCATATTTGTTAAGCGAGATTATATCAGAGACGCTAACTTAGATAAGAAAGAGCCTATTTTTTAAAAGCACGTCATCAAAAAGTGAAAACAAATTTAAAGTGGCTTATAAGCAAACAATTACAGTGTTCCACTATTATCTTAGGCCTTTAATTATTAAAATCAGTACAAAGGTAAAATTTGGTAGAGTTATCACTTTTCAATTGTCGATAAAAGATTTGGAGGTAGTCGTGGATTAGATAAAAAGACAATGTTAGAATTATATATATCACTAGCATTATAGTAGCAAAACAAAGTTTAAGATTCTTATGTACTTGCATCAGAGGTATTCATCTCTTTAACTACTTTTACTGTTGTCTCTGATCTTCTTTGATTTTCAATATTGTCTCTCATAAGTTGTTATGATCTTCTACGAGTGATTACTTATATATAGTTTATTTATTTTAATGTGAACACGAATTATTTTCTTTTTACTTCTTTGTGAAAAATTGAGGTTTGAAGTTCGATTGTCCAAGTGAACTATAGTATTGTGTTGTAACGACCCGGTCGGTCGTTACGTAGAATATACATTATAATTACTATTATTGACTTGTCATAGTTTGGTTATACTGTTATTGATGTGTTAGAGTTGGTAGGCTTGAAATCGAAATGGTTGTAGTGAGAGTTTAGCCACTTAGTCTTTAAAAATAGCCTTAAAGTTGGAAAAGTCAACTGAGAGTTGACTTATTGGTAAACGACCTCGGAATGTGGATTTTATGGCTCGGATATCTTTGTTAGGTGATTTGAGACTTAGGAGTGTGTTCGGAATATTTTTGTGATGCCCGGTGTAGAATTAGGCTTGAATTGGAGAGTTGTCCACCTGATGTGGATGACCAGAGTTGATTTAGAATTTTTGGTAGGCCAATGTGGATCTGTGTTCTACGCTGAGTCGGAATTGTTGGCTCCAAATTTTTATTGTTGAGGGATGTACCATTTGATTGTCACTGAGCTTATTCGTGTTTTGGAGTGATCTATGAGTTACCTTTCGGTGTTTCGAGGAGTTGTGATCGTTGGTTATATACGTGCATAGGGTGTAATTCTGTCGGGGCTTTATAGCGAGATTTGAGTAAGGTAAGTGATTGGGTGTTGCGGGATTGAGACGTGCTGGTTATGTTCTTTCTAGTTGGGGTGGCATGGTATCGTCTGATTTCCCCGTGGTTATGGCAATGCACTTTGAGTAATTGATGTCGAATTTCGCATGGTTATTGATTTTGAGTAAGGTGTCTTGAAGTATGTCATGTGGTCCAGCGGTTGGATGGGATCACGCTTTGCAGCTGAGTTAGGTAGAGGTATGATCCTTGGTGTCGGATTTGTGTGATATGGTTTCACGATGTGTATCAGGCTTTTAGCATGATGTGGTAATGGCAAGAGTAATGACAGGATAGTCCTCTCGTTTGAGTCTTCTCTATTTTATGAATTGAGCTCTTGGGATGTTGTTATTGAGTGCACGAGTTGCACAAGTTATGGCTCTGGATAAGTATTGATGCTGATCGGACGAATGGTTGTTGGTTTCTACGTGTTTCTTTCATCAACGGCACCATATGAAAGTGTTAAAACGAGGCTTTGTTTGATAAGAGGTTATTTACCGGTATTGGGTTGTTATAAGCAGCGATTGGATTAGGAGTCATCGCTATGAGTGTTGAGTCATGCGGTATATTATGTGATTTCATCTTGTGTTGCGGATATGGCTTGATACAACATATTCAGACTATAGTCATGGAAATTTGATCTTGTGAATGGACTCAAAAGTGGAAATTTAGTTCTAAGGTTTATGGGTCAGGATTGGACTTTGAAATTTCAGTTATGTTGTGTTATCAGACCTAGATGGGGTAGGGTGATGTGGAATCACCTCTGAATATGTGCATGGTAGGTTACACAACAATTTTTTGTGGTGTTGGAACAACTCTAGGCACGTTCGAGGACGAACGTATGTTTAAGTGGGGGAGAATGTAACGACCCGGTCGGTCGTTACGTAAAATCTGCATTATAATTACTGTTATTGACTTGTCATAGGTTGGTTCTACTGTTATTGATGTGTTAGAGTTGGTAGACGTGAAATCGAAATGGTTGTAGTGAGAGTTTAGCCACTTAGTCTTTAAAAATAACCTTAAAGTTGGAAAAGTCACTGAGAGTTGACTTATCGGTAAACGACCTTGGAATGCGGATTTTATGGCTCGGATAGCTTCGTTAGGTTATTTGGAACTTAGGAGTGTGTTCGGAATATTTTTGTGATGTCCGATGTAGAATTAGGCTTGAATTGGCGAAAGTTAGTTTTTGGCGACTTCCGGTCGGCAGTGGAAAATAGGCTATCGGGGTCGGAATAGGATCCCGACAGTTGGAACAGGTTCATAATGCCATTTTGGATATGTCTGCAAAATTTCAGGTCAATCGGAGTTGTTTGGGATAGTTTCGGCGTCGTTGGTGGATTTTAGAAATTTGAAAGTTCTTAGGCTTGAATCTGATGTGATTTTGGTGTTTTGAGGTTATATTTAGTGTTTTGAGAGTGCAACTAAGTTTGAATGATCATTTATGATGTGTTGGTAAATTTGGTTGGGGTCCCGAGGGGCTCGGGATTGATTTCGGATGGCTAACGGGCATTTTAGCCTTAGTAAAGATTGCTGGTTTTTCTGGTGTTAGCACAACAGTACTTTGTGCATCGCGATCGCGGAGCGTAGGTCTCGATCGCGTAGAGTTGATTGATGTCAGGAAGAAATTACTCAGTGCGATCGCGGAGGTCGGGCTGCGATCGCGTGGCGTTGGAAGTTTGTTCATCGCGATTGAGTGATGTCAAGTCGCGATCGCGTAGGGTTGGCAGACCTGAGTCTAGGGTCACGCGTTTGTTCTCCGCAAACGCGGTTGATTGTTTGCGATCGCAGAGTGTTGGTCATGATCGCGTAGGGTAAATATGGGGACCCGCAAAGTTGTTCTTCGCGATCGCGATGAAGAAATCCCTGAGCAGTTAAATTAAAACCCTTCCTCGACCTAACCTATTTTAACACCATTTTTGAACGAGGAAGCTTTTGAGGCGATTTTGAAGAGGGAAAATCAGTGTTCATCATAGAGGTAAGTATTTTTGGACCTTAAAACTTGATTATAGGTGATTAAGGGACATAAACTCAGTGTTTAATTCATGAAAATCAGTAGAAAAGGTGGGGTTAGGGCTTGAGATTATGAGACCTTTAGGAGTCGATTTGAGGGGTCAAACGAACTCCGATTTTTGCGTTCTTTATATGTACGGACTCGTGATATGACGAAGAATATGTTGGTATAAAAATTTCTGAGTTCCGAGACGCGGGACCGGGCGTCGGGTTTTGACCGATTTTGGGTCTTGTGCTTAAAATCGATATTTTTCAATTGGAATTCATTCCTTAAGCATAATTTGATGATAAAAATCTGAAGTTGGTAGATCTGGAGCATTCGGAAGTTGATTCGAAAGGCAAGCGTATTGCGGAAAAGTTTTCGGGCTAGTTCGAGGTAAATAATATCTTTAAATCTTGTCCTGAGGGTATAAAACCCCGGACTCTGCACCCTTTCACGGGTTTTGGAATGCAAAGGTTGGAACTTTGGAAATATATTCTCTATTTAGGCAATTATTGAGTTGCGAAATCGATTTTAAAGCCTATGCTTAATAGTATTGATATATATTTGATATGTTTGGGATGTAAGCCATGTTTGAGGCCTAGTGCCGATTTGTTTACCCCTTGAGAGCTGATTTTACTATTTTCATCACTGATATGTTATGATTTTCACTCAGTCGTTTCTTGATAAATTGTTTTGACACTCAGAGTATTTTGATACTATTTATTGAAAATGAAATATTATTTTTGGGTCGAGAACCCGGTATATTTATGGCCTGAAGGGCATATTGAGAGTGTCTGACTGAGTGAGGTTGCGAGCCATTATTGTGAGGATGTTGTGATATGAGAGAGGCTGCAGGCCAATATTGTGTGTGATTTATGTCATGATGTGGCTTGTTATAGCGCTTGGGTTATAGGAGCCCCTCCGGAGTCTGTACACACCACCAGTGAGCGCAGGTACTTAATGAGTGACATTGCCCCCGGGGCTGATATTGAGTGACTGTGAGGTTGCCTGATGGGCTGATACTGAGTGACTGTGAGGTTGCCTGATGGGCTGATACTGAGAGACTGTGAGATTGCCTGATGGGCTGATACTGAGATTGTTATGAGAAATGATTATGGCCCGAGGGGCAGATTTATGAAAATTTTATTGAGTTTTTGACTACGATTCAGTTCGTTTTTCAACCTGATTTTTACTGAGAGTTTTACTGAGATATATTAAAATTATACTTGTTTCAAAGGATTCCTGGAAATTGGTTTTTGAACTTATGTATTTGATGAATATTTATGGTGACTTGGTGATTTACTGTTTTTTTTTTGTGAATTAGTGTTTCTGTGATGTGTGTTTTCGTATTTCTCAGAATGTGATTTATTTTCATTACTACTGAGTTGGCGTACTCATCATTACTCCCTTCACCTCTGTGTGCAGATCCAGGTATTGATTCGGAGCAGTAGTCGTCCGAGTTCGTTATCAGCAGCTTACGGGATTTCGAGGTAGCTGTCCAACGTCCACAGCTTCTTCGTTTCCCTTCCTTGTTTAGTTTTAGCATTTCATTCCTAGACTTATTTAAGACATTAGCCTAGTTAGGTTTATTTCGTAGATGCTCATGACCATGTTGACTCCAGTCTTGGGAGGTTTTGTTTAGAGTTGTTTAGACTATTATTGGGGCGCTAAGACTTAAAGAATTTATTTTACGTTATGTTTGTTGTTTATTATTGAATGGTGAATTATTATAATAGAACAAATGCGTAGTAATGTGATGGTTGGCTAGTCTAGTTCCACGATAGGCGCCATCACGGCCTGTTAGGATTTGTGGTCGTGACATGTGCATGTGTGTAGCAATATTGCTTCAACTTCTTAAATTGTGTAGGCTTGCGATATTTAAGCAGTCAAGCTTATTTTTCAAGTGTTTTCTAAAATTGTGTAGAAGTCACAGTAAGATTAATATCGTTCCGAGCAATATAAATATATGTCTATGCATTGTGCTTCTCTGTACCAAAATACAATATGCATCAACATTGCTCTCTTTATTGAGTTAGTTAAATAGAATCGTAATTTTCAGAAACTATTTATCACTCAAATACATTTTTTAATAACATTTATATGATTTTAAAAACTTTGTATTTAATGATAAAGGCTACACGCGGGCGTGTCCAGGTGATATATATCTATATATATATTTAGCTATTTTGGTACTTTTATGATTTGTATGGATTTCATGATCCAGTATGCAATATGTTATATAACTTATCCCCTATATGCCACAAAAGAATCAGATGATCGTTTCACTGAATAAGAAAACCAAATGAAACAAACAAAGTAACAAGTTCTCGTACTTGCAACAATGGCGTGTAGTATTCCCAGCGGAATTGCTCTTTCTCAAATTTAACCATAAAAACATTTCAACTTTCAAGTCACTGGGTTTTAGTCACCAAAACTTCTTTTAACCTGTAAACCAAATTTATCTTCGTTTCTTTCCTTTCTCGATTTTTTCTCTCGAAAACATTTAGAGACGAAAATGACATAAAACTGCGATATGTTAAGAGTCAACGGTTATTTCGTCTAGACGAATGTATGAGATCTTGCATAAATTCATCCTTACTTGTTAAAAAGTCTTTTCAACCATCTTACCCAGAACAAATAATTAGTCAAACTAGAGAGAGCTCCGCATTTCAGAAAAACATTTTACCAAGCGAATCAAGTTGCTCTGGAAATCAATTTAACAGCAGAACAACCTTGAAATTTTGAGCATTGACAAGAACTGATTAGATATGAGGGTGAATGAAATACTAATCTCTGCTTTAGTTAATGCAATGTATATATCCAAGTGGTTTTCGTTAAATTGTTCACCAAGGACAAACACTGACCTGGATCTCATTTCGTAACTGCGCGAGAATCAACAAAAAACTAAATAGCAGTGATTTGAGTGCATCCGCGTCGTATAGCAATGGAGATACAATAACTACGTGACAGCTGAAACTATTACAATGCTAGCCTTGAATCATTTGAAGTCTCTTCATTCTAATTTAAGTACAAATGAAAATAGGAGATTACTTTTACAGCCCAAGGAATGGGGAAAATTTTCAGGGCTCCTCCAGAATACAAGCAGAGGACGTACCTACCATCATTAAACCGAATAGAATCCCACAAAGATACATGGTTCTTGAGGTTTTTCTCGACCTTACTGCCAGAAACTAAGCAAATGGAGGAGCAGTGTCAGTCCTACTCCTTGTCAAAAGATCAGTCGCATTTGATGTTTCTATAGATCCTCCTCACAAACAGATGTGAGCCCAAAAATCCAACAGCACCTAAGTTTAAATGACAAACAGATATGGTGGATTAGAATAAATGAAGCGGATATCATTGGAACTCCAAACGAGCAATAGATTCAATGTGGCAAGAATGGTCTAACTGGTATTTGTACTCACCGCAGAGAATTCCTAACCCGAGACAAAACATCAGTGTGTATCCAAAGTAGAAACTGGTCTGGAAGAACCCTGACATCTTAGTCTTCACATAGTAGTAATATACTGAGTACAGATAGACATAGACAGCTGTAGAGGCGGCTGAGAAAAATGAAGTCCATTGCCAATGATAATTCTCAGCATTTAACAGGAAATATGTGCCCACAATGGTCACACAGACAGTAACAACAACGAGAATCAGGAATACCAAAAGCATAAACCCGTAAACATAGTACACCTGCAAAAACCATGATGGTATATTAGCAATCAATTCAAGACTTTAATATGTCACTACCCAACAGAAGGGGTTCTTTCATGTGTCCCAGATAAAAGGGCGGTCCGGTACACAAAGCATCCCACGTTCACGCAGAGTCCGGGGAAAGACCGCACGTGTGACGTAGGCAGCCTACCCTGATGCAAACAACAGTGGTTGATTCCACAGCTCGAACCCGTGACCTATAGGTCACACGGAGACAACTTGACCGTTGCTCCAGGGCTCCCCCTTCATGTGTCCCCGATCAATTTGAAAAATTATACGAAAAGTAAGACATGCAAGCAATGCATGTTTAGCAAAAGATAAATGTTTTATTCAAAGGAGTTCATTAAAATTTTACATAACCCCTCTAACTTAACACCAGAAAAAGGGCACAAGGTGGACCCATTGGGTCAGCACCCTGAAACCGTTGAGTTCATTTCATGCTTCTAGTCGATTGCCTTTCTTCAGTTATTCTTTTCCCCCTTCCTAGTCTATTAATAACAAAACGGATTTTTCCAATGTATAGAATAAAAATTCCAATGGCTTTGGCTACTCTAACCTTCCCGACCACGATTTTTTCTTCTATTTTTTTAGGTATTTCTTATATTTATATGCAGGAAGGTCGAAGCTATGAAGGACTGAATTCGAATTGTTTCTCGCTGAATCCATGGAAGTTCAGCCACTATTTTTTATTCAAACTAATTTAGTAACCAGTGAGTTGTACACAAGCCTTAAATCGGGTTAATAGTTTACCTTGTAATTCCAGAAGGATGTGAAGACAAAATACATCTCAATAAATATGCTGCCAAATGGTAGCAAACCCCCCATCAAGGAGATTACAGATGGCGTCAAGTACCACTTTTTCACAGGTATAGGGCGAGGAATGGTCTTGACACGGCAAGGATTGTTTGGAGCACCACTCCAGTTTCTTCCAACAACTGTACCCAGAAGAGCCAGGGGGAAGGAAATGAATGCCCAGATGACGAAGACAACTACCACTGTGCCAAAAGGAATGGCAGCTAGAGACCCATAAAATATGGCAATTGTGTTCAGAATGAAACCAATTCCAAAGCACAAAAATGGAAAGAGTGAAGCTGTCAGAATCATCGACTTGATCCAGCTTTTCCCTGCAATAAGTAGATAAACAACATGACTATTGTACTTGTAGGAGAGAGAGAGAGAGTTGTCATCCCAAATTTTAGCAAGTAAATTGAAGAAAAAACAAATAAAGCTACGCACAGTGGCGGTACCCCAAAACAGGGGCCACTAGCAATATGTCCTACAGCAGACATATATAAATGATAGACAAAAGATCCCAGCTTGGACTCTTTTCCTTAGACTGATGAAATAGAAGTGCTGATCAACAGGAAAGCCAAAGGAGGGAGAGATAGAGTGTGTGTGTGGGGGGGGGGTCCAGTAAAAGTATAGTGCCTTACAAGGATATCAAGATAAGAAATGAAACGTACCACCATTTCGCGAGTACATTGCACCACTAACATAGCCAGAAATGAATGATGTCAAAGCATAACATACTATGAATGTTGTTACAATGGCTCCTCTCCTGGAAAAGAATGCACAAATTCTATTTCAGCTGACCGTCTTGAAAAAGTAACAAATGAACAGAGCTACTGTAACAACTAATTGTAGCATCTAATAATTCCATTACGATGCTATAACTTAACTCAAAACCATGAAAACAGAAGTACCATAATCTACTCCTACATGAATAGGCAACAACTACAGTTCAAAGGTTGATATCAAGTATTTAACATACCCAACATACAACATCCCCACAATTGCCAACAGAATGACAAGGAGAACAAGCAATGCCAGCTGTGCCCCAGTACCAACAAGAGCAGAAAGCAACACTAGGGTACGAGGAGTCCGAAATACATCTCCATGAACAAGTTTCCAACCAGACTCTTCACTCACATCTCTTTCCTGAAACGAAAACAATAATGGTTAAGAAAATAATAATAAAAAGTTAAAGCTTATCTAACAGAATGCTGTTTAACCACGAGGTTGTTACCAGAGTCTCCAAGTCATCATCTTCCCTAGCATATTTGGCGTAATCATTTCTCAGCGTTCGCATCAATATCATAGACACCAGACCAGTAAGAAAGATGACCATCATGAAGGAGTTAAAGATGGAGAACCAATGAATCTGCAGAGTACATACCAAATTACAAACTACACGGCGAAAAATGAATCCTGTGGTACTAGCTTAAATACAAAGAGATGCTTTAAAACATTAGATTGATCCAACTACAATGATTAAATATATTAAAAACAACAGATAGCGGTCAGGAAAAATATGCATGCAAAGGTCAGAAGTGTTAAGGTAATGCATCATCACTAGTTCAATCGTTGGAGTGGACCAATAAAATTAAGAAAAAAAAATTATCCAATTAATGTCCACCTGATGTTCAAAAAATGGGTAGTCCAAGTAAACTTCAAAACGGCGAGCAAAACTGATATTGGTTGGTTCCCATTTGACAGAATATGTCATGTCCAATGTTCTGCCAGCCTCCAAAGGCTTTGGGCCCTCTTGAGAAATATTGACATGAATGATCTGCAAGAACAACAAAGTCCTGTGAAAATGAATATGCAGACTATCCACCAAAATTGGATGAGATGATCAAGTCACAAACCTGGTCCTTATTGTATCTTATATGGATGTTCTTATGTGTGTAAAGTACGTGCTTATTATCACTGTTTCTGTCAGGATGTTGCTCTCCAACAAAACCTATAACACAAGCGAAAACAACTTAGTACCACCTACATTTCATCTCTTGCCAAGAAAAGTTAAAAGACTGAGAGAGTACGTACCCCACAGCGGCAGGTCATCTGAAAAATTCAACAAACCGGAAACAAAAGAAGGTAAAGGTCAAGACAAGAAAAATCATTAGAATTCAAAAGAATCTAAAATAAAGCAACAGAAGGCAGAACATCTGGAAAACGGGGGGAAAGTTCAGTGCCGAAACAGAAGTAGGTAAAATCAAGACAACCAAATTAACTTGAAGTCAAAAGTAATGTGGCAATTAAACAATAAATAAGAAAGTATATTTTATATTAATGTAGTAACAACTTTCAAAACAATACTTCAATAAGAAAATAACAGAGAGGTGAAGCCTCACCAATATATGATGCATTAGGCATGAAATGCAAATGTATTTTAATAGAAGAATAGCCAGTATCTGAACAGATACTATTCTTAGATTTTCATTGGTCTAGAACTGTACAACTTCCGAAGGATAGCTTCAGTTGAGGCTTGGGTTGAAGAGATGAAATATAACCAAGATATATCTTTTTTTATCAGAGGTTGAATCAATCATCACAAGAAGGATTACGCCCTTGTCCTCATTAAAATGGGAGGATATTTTCTCATAATTTTCTTGCAATTGCCAACAAATAAGGGATAAGAAAACCGAGAAAAGGGTTTCAAAGTCATGCAGAGGTGTCATTGCAGGGAATCTTCATAAGAATGCATAAAATGTGACAATTAATCTAAACTTCTCACTGCAAATTCAGACTTCCTTCAGCCACAAATTTAAAGTAACACCAAAGAATAAAAAACAAGAAAAATATACCAAAGAATAAAGTTTGTTACCAATGAAGAATTCAAACCAATAATTGTTTTCAATAGCATCTTTGAATTGCTTGACCTTCGCTTCATCAAGTTCAAGCTCACAAATGCTACCCTTGTCCACGTTTTCTATCAAACACAAATAATCCATGTCAACCTCAAATCAAACAAGAATAGCCAGGAGTCAGACTGAAGGGGATTCACATACTTTGAAATCTTATGTCAATCCGACTATCAATAAGCTCGTTTCCACCCAAAACTTCACCAAGGCCACCCCACTTGTGAGAACCAGGAGCATGACAGAATGGAAGGCTGTAATAGTTGTATGTTTCCTGTGGGTTATTATACGGCCCAACTTTGTTTACCCACAGAGTAACTGGGTCATCTGATTGATACTGTTGGACAAAGCATAGGAGTCAGATAGAAGCATTTGCATGTAGCAAGTCCTACGTAAGAAACAAAAGCAAAAGCATATTGCAAAATACATCCACTTAATTACTGCACATTGTAATACTTCCCAGGAATTTACAGGAAACAAATATGAAGATTAAATATTTTCTCCTCTCTATAAGATACTTCAACTCACAAATTAACAGAAGTGAACAAAAGTTAGGGCAACGAAGCAGACAAACTTGCATTGCTTAAAAGCACAAGCAAAAAGAAAGGTACAGTAACATCTTAACCAAACACCAACAGGCAGAAACATAAGGGAAAAGATACCCAAAAATAAGACTGCCCTTTTTTTAATCAAGTAGCGAATGCGCTTACACCACATCTGTCCATTAAGCAGCATAAGTACTAGAACCGAATAGATTGAAATGTCAAACGAGCTATAAATACTCCTGAATAGAAAATCCTAGATCATCACCCTTGCCGAAGGAACAAGAATTACCATAATATGAGAGAAAGAGAAAGTGGCAAAACTGAGTTGTTCTTAAGATCTTTCCCAGAAAAGCAGTATGAGTACATCGATGTTTATATAGTTATAAACCTCACATAGTAAGAGAAATAAGAAAGTGGAAATTGAACGTGTGAACTTTTGTTTACAACACCACAGCCTAACCAATTGAGTTAGACCTAATTGGCCAGAGTTAATATAAAATGAGTGAGCAGCTCAAATTATCCAATATCGATCTGTATGAACAAATCCATTTGCACAACAAATGGAGAGCTTAAAAAGTACATATGTCACAAATAATAGAGTATTACATAGCTTACTCCCTTAAGATCGATATGACACTGGAACCATATGTTCAAATAAATTGATGAATGGCCATTAGTTACTTGAACAAACTTCAGCTCAAAAGTTTCTAAATTCCACCAGGACCAGTCAATAAGCAGTTTTATAGTTATATATGCAACATGCACCATCAACTACGATTTCACCATCTTCACTTCGAGACTCTCTGGCACCACCACCAATCCACTACGCGCACCTACTAGATACCCACTCTAGCAGGTCCACCAGTCCACTATTTAACCTTTTATAATAGAGTATGCCCCTGAAGCTACGTTTAATGGATATTTTAACCTCGTTCGTCGACAATGTAGTGCACCTGTCTCATCAGTTCACTCCTAATTCCTCCAATAGCAACACATTGAAGCCATCGAATAACTGAACTAGAAAGGGATCACCTTTTTGTCCCTTTCTTGATCGTTTCATAGTAATAAGTTGAGTTCCACCACCCAACCATGCAAACTCACATAAATCGCCTCATTTCTATCTTAGACGCATGAAATTAAGCAAAAAAATCTCACATCAAACCTCAGTCATTGCAACTACATATCATCTGCAGAAGGCAACGGCCATGATCGAATCCTCCTCCGAATAGCCGCAGAGGCACATTCTGAGGGACCAGTAAGTGGTGTTTGTTTCACTATTTTACAACATAACAATCAGCAGATATAACCAAACAAGTGTTATACTTACAAATAGCATATAAAACACCTGTATGACAAATTTGAGATCAGGAGCAAGAAAGTTCGTTGAGATCGAAAGTCAAACCATGAAATTTGCATTAACAAAACGGTAATTACACTCATTCCCTTATGAATCAATCTATCAAAACTTGAAAATTTTCGAAATCAGAGAAGCAATGCACAAAAGAAGATCTTCGCAATTGGAGTTCCCATAGATCTGAAAAGCATAAGGATGCTTCTAACCGAAAAAGAAACAAAATGAATGTGTACAAATTAAGAAATTGAAAGAGATGAACGAGATTAGGGTTTTCCGCGGTTCCTATATCGAACATTTTACCCTGTGATCGGACTCGGAAGCAAGCGCCGGCGAGACGACGAGGAGAGCGGCGAGGAAGGAGAACAGAGTTAGTGATCGGACGGTGGGCCGCATCATAATCGCCGGAGACGTTAGGGATTTGCGCGCGAGATAATGGCAGAAGAGACGGGGGATCCGACCCAAAGTCGTGAACGGATTTTATATTAGTAGATGATGATCTGATTTCACAAATAGACTCAGAGAGAGAGGGGAGCAGCAGACAGCAGAGTACTATAAAAGCTGTTTAATTATCACAGATAAACAGCTGAATGACAAAAAGAAAAAAGAAAAAAGAAAAAAGAAAATTACAAATAAAACTGTAATCTCGCTAATTCAAATCCATTTAATTTCTTTTTCTACTCTCCTATGAAAGAAAAAAGAAACGAAACCAACAACTAATTTCTTTGGAAAACGAAATTAACTGTAAATAGTGCATGCTCGTTGAATTTCTTTGTAAATATCATAATTCAGGTTGCTCTATCTTGAATAATAATGCGAAAATTGTTAAACACACTAAATAATAATGTAGAAATTGAGAAATTAATCAATTTAGCCATTACCATGTTGAAGAGCAATCATGTATAAGTCGGTATGTCTACAATATGGCCATTAATTAAAAGCTTAGTGAAACATAAAGTATGTTAATAGTTAACTAATTAACGTAGTATTACTAATTGCCTCTTTAACAATATTTATGTATTTGTTATAAAATAACGATTGTAAAAATATAAACCAAAGACAAGTACAGAGAGAGATTGATGTCGTATTCAATTTTCAAACTGATGTACATAATGAACTGAAATCTACTCTATTTATAGAAGAAGGAAGATGTTGTGTAAGCTGCTACTGTAAGCTGCTGTGTAAGTTACTTGTAAGTTGCTACTACAAGCTGCTCTGTAAGCTAGTACAAGCTGTTGTGTAAGCTACTGCAAGCTGCTGTGTAAGCTACTTGTAAGCTACTATTGCAAGCTGTTGTGTAAGCTGCTACGCAAGTTGCTGTGTAAGCTACTTGTAAGCTGCTACTGCAAGCTGTTGTGTAAGTTGCTTGTAAGCTGCTACTGCAAGCTGATGTGTAAGCTGCTAATGCATGTTGTGTAAGCTGCTACTGCAAGCTGCTGTGTAAGCTACTGCAGGCTGCTGTGTAAGGTGCTACTGTACCAGGCATAGATAATCTTCTACAGAGGATAATATTTATCCATAACTAAGTACCGAAATGATAAGCTTCTTCAGGAAGCTTATTTCAAATAGAGTACCAAGTAGATAAACATATTTACGGCAAAGTCCCATATGGATAAGCTTCTTCAGGAAGCTTATGAACATCCACAATATAATATATATTTATAACACTCCCCCTTGGATGTTCATTAAAAGATAATGTGCCTCATTAAAACCTTACTAGCAGAAACCCCGTGGAAAAAATCCTAGTGAAGGAAAAAGAGTACACATATTTAGTAATACGCATTGCTAGGTGCCTCATTAAAAAACTTATAAGGAAAACCCCGTGGAAAAAAAACCTTAGTAAGGGAAAAAGAGTGCACCGCATATTTTACTCCCCTTGATGAAAACCTTGTTTCAAATATTTGAGTCTCCGCATCCCAATCCTGTATACCATCTTCTCAAAAGTTGAATTTGTAGAGAATATTATCCAACAATATTTCCAATCGATTTAAATTAATCTCATCAAACCAAGAAGTTGTTGCAAGTCATTTCATTGAGTTGCTTGCAACCTACCTGCATCAGTTGCTTCTTCAATGGAGTACTAGATGGATAATCTTCTTCAGGAAGATTATCTACAAGAGAGTAATAAATGAACATCCACAATAATATTTTTATAACACACCTCCTTGGATATTCATTATTATGTGCCTCCTTAAAACCTTACTAAGAAAAATCCCGTGGGAAAAAATCCTAGTCAAGGAAGAAGAGTACACTAATAACATACATTGCAAGCTGCCTCAAAAAACCTTACCAGGAAAAATCCCAATGGAAAAAAACCTGAGCAAGGGAAAAAGAGTACAATGCATACTTTACTCTCCCTGATAAAGACGTTGTTTCAAATACCCAAGTCTCTGTATAGGAGAAGAGCTATATCTTGCTAGTAAATTAACAGAAAATGCTATTCATGCCTTGTAGCATTATCAAGAAACATAAGTGCATCAATTGCACTAAGATAAGATATTTCGTGACCAAGGGGTTTCTCATCCTCTTCTGGAGGTCAGAACAGATCCTTATTCACTTCAAGTGATCGAACAACCATTGTTGTACTCAATGGGTGCGCTTTGTCCATGTAAAAGCGTTTTAAGACCCTTTTATGTATAGGCTGATTGATGGATAAAGATCCCGTTCGCTAAATGTTCAATTTGCTGACCAAGACAAAGATTTGTCTTTCCAAGATCTTTCATTTCAAATTCCTTCTTAAGATATTCAATTTCCGTTTGGAGCTCTTCTAGAGTTCCAACAAGATTTACGTTATCAATATAAACAACAAGGAAAACCTTTTTTCAGCAAATATTTACTAAGGCGATTATATCACATTCGCCCAGATTGCTTTAAACCGTACAAAGGTCTTTGTAATCTGATCGAGTACATTCCTCGAGACTTTGAACTATATGCTTTAGGCATTTTAAATCCTTCAGGAATTTTCATATAGATTTAATCAAATGAGTCATATAGGTTATGAATTGTATTTAAATGGCTTGACATCTTTAGGTGTCTGGACTGCAGGTCCGATCCTCCCGATCTTTTACAATATTGTGCACTATATTGTATCAAAGATATCGTCGACGATCATTTTGTATCGGTTCCGAAATGACATAACTTGTTGAGATCTCATCATTTTCCTTATTTCAGGTACCTGAACTTCTTCTGGAGTTTCATGAAATGTTATGTCGTGGGCTCTTCTAGAGCTCATTTCCTCCTTATTATGATCATTTTGATCATTTGCTCCTATCATTTTCAAGGATTTTTACCTTTGGAACCGATTGGTCTACCACGCTTCATGCGTACAACAAACTCCATCCTTCAGGGACTTTAATTTTAATAGGAGCATTCGCATCTGAAATATGATATTTAATTTTGGATCAACAAATACTTCTGGCATTTGACTTGAATTATCTTTTGAGTGATGATGATAATTCGATTCATATAGCATATTTCAGTTGTTTATTGCATCTCCAAAATGTTAGAAAAACTAACATATATACCCAATATTCTTTGGGAAACATATATTTGTGCATTGTGGTAGAGAAATTAATCATATACCACACATTAATAGATAGTAAAAATATTTAGTTTCTGATCCTAAACCAATTGTGAGGGGAGGACTTATATATTATTGGCCTAATGCATACAAGTGCTGCTATATGCAATTTAGAAAATCTTAGACCAACACATGAGGCTTTGTTCTCATAAACGATAGTTTAGCCATTAATATGAGGTATTAAATGCTAAACTAGCTTGGATATAAACCAGCATCATCAAGATGAACTATCTTGATTTCATAATCTGAAATTTATGCTCTTAATTGATAAAAGCAATTTCAAATGTCAAACTGCAGGTTGACAACAATTACACATGTAACCATCTCATATATGCATCTATAAGTGGTTCACATGATAGGTGAATGAGCTCATATTCACCTTTCATATATTTCATAATTCAGGGGTTATAGCCCCAACTTTAGCTGGTATAATCAATTTATTTTGAGAACAGGCAATACAAGAGAATTCTTGAAGAATCTTCTAGTTCTTCAGTATATGCGTATTTGAATACTCAAATAGCTCATCTAAAAATGGCAAATGAAAACTTCAGGTTTATCATGGCATGTGCTATATCTTAATAAACTTCTGGTTTACTATGTCATAAACTTTTGCATTCGTAAACTTTTGATTTACTGTGGCTACTTTTGTATCAGCGAATTCCTGATTTACTGTAGCTACTTTTGGCTCAGTAAAACTTCTGATTTACTGTGGCTGCTTTTGCATCGGTGATGTAGTACAAATTGAAAATAAGGCGAGTAACTTCTCTCTCTCTCTCTCTCTCTCTCTCTCACACACACACACACACACACACATGAAGATTGTGGAAACATGAAGATTTTCAATCTTCCAATCATTTATTGTCTCAATATGATTGCCATTTGTATTAGTAAACTTCAGGTTTACTAAAACATATGTTTTGACCATAATCATATAATATGAATGATATATTTGTATATAAACTCTTCTAGAGCCTTTATTTATTATCCACAATCTAATATTTATCATACACTACTGGTGTCATGTGTCTTCTAGACAAA
Organism: Nicotiana undulata; assembly: GCA_005239495.1. Classification (NCBI taxonomy): domain Eukaryota; kingdom Viridiplantae; phylum Streptophyta; class Magnoliopsida; order Solanales; family Solanaceae; genus Nicotiana; species Nicotiana undulata. The sequence goes on along the minus strand of ML244073.1, from coordinate 11,177 downwards.
CAATTAACTCTCCAGGAGTTGTTGATACATTTTGTACTATCAAATATTGCTCAGACACTTCTAGTATCATGAGAGAAAATCATAATCAAATAAATAATATAAAGCTAATTCTAAATTTATAAATGACGAAAATAATTTTAAAATTTTACCACTAACTTTGTGACAAATATCTCCTTCAAGGAGAAATACCATTAACATATGAAAATTTTGTATCAATGCGGCAATAACATAGTCATTACATCTTTTAAGGAAAGATGCACAAGTTGCTATTTCCTTCAGGGAACTTAATAACTAACCATAATATATTAATGTGGTTGCAGTAGAAAGCATTCTACAAGAATGCATTTGCCTTAGAATGATACTTAATAAAATTTCCAAGATGTTTTACGCATAACAAGTACGTGCGGCAATGATTTTTATGCCAGAAAATAATATTTATATCCTCTGTTATTCTAGCTCTTCAGGCGGTGAGTAGAGGTATTTCTTCATTCACTCCAGGGAATGAAAATGTGCTTAAAAATAACTTTGAATAGCTCATTATTTTGTTTAAGCACAAAAGGATACACTTTCATAATATTTTCCTACTTCAGGAGGAAATTTCAATTGTGTTACTTCTTCATGAGCAAATTTAAAATACGAAATATTGAGTATATATTCTCTCAATCATATTACATCTTCTGGAGGTGAATTGTAATATATTTACATCAAAAGCGCGTTCATATATTGTCAATTCACTTCAGGGAATGTATTAATATTTATCAAAATTCTTATCCTTCCAGGAATGGAACATAATTATCTGAACATGCATTAACCAAATCACGTTGTGATGCTTCGAACCTCTTTTAAGATATTTGCTACTTCAGGAGCAAATCGGGGCATGCAAGTAATATAGAGAATTTTTTCTCTAACTTATCTTCAATTGTAACCATAGAAAGCCTAAATTATCACTCCTGGTGGCCATAAGCATATACCACTTCTGGTGGTTAACAAAACTTAGTTACAATGAGATATACGAGATCCACCTTTTTCTGGTGATCGTATTTTACTTTCAAACTCTACTAGAGTTGCTAGCAAATTTATTATCTTTGCTCACCTTTAGAATCAAGTTATAGGACTTCAATTTAAGGTAAAAACCTTACCTGATAAGCATGAAATGCTTTTAAAATGGTGTTTGAGTTTTAGATACGAAAGGTAATGATAGTGCTCATGAAATCACCATAACCAAGAGCGTGACTTTAGTTGGAACACTTTCAAACAATATAACCAAGCAAAAGTTAATTGAAATGAAACAGTTATGAGCATAATACCACACAAGATAACCATGTCATGCAAAGCTACCGTACTTCAACCAGGAAGGACATTGCTGCCAGCATCTCAACACTTCAGTTGGTCAGAACTTAAACTTAATTTTAAAGCTCCACTATCCACCTGAGATAGGAAAATCAAATTCGAAGTAAGTGCTCAAAATGGTAGAGTCTCATGCTGATAACGTGTTATAAAATAACGACTGTAAAAGAAACAAACCAAAGACAAGTATAGAGAGAGATTGATGTCTTATTTAATTTTCAAACTGATGTACATAATGAACTGAAATTTCCTCTATTTATAGAAGAAGGAAGTTGTTGTGTAAGCTGCTACTGCAAGCTGCTGTGTAAGCTACTTGTAAGCTGCTATTGCAAGCTGCTGTGTAAGCTATTGCAAGCTGCTGTGTAAGTTGCTTGTAAGTTGCTGTGTAAGCTACTACCGCAAGCTGCTGTGTAAGTTGCTACTGCAAGCTGTTGTGTAAGCTACTGCAGGCTGTTGTGTAAGCTGCTACCGTACCAGACATAGATAATCTTCTACCGGGGATAATATTTATCCATAACTGAGTACCGAAATGATAAGCTTCTTCAGGAAGCTTATTTCCAATAGAGTACCAAGTAGATAAACATATTTACGGCGAAGTCTCATATGGATAAGATTCTTCATGAAGCTTATGAACATCCATAATATAATATATATTTATGAGATATTTTAATCTATTGTTGACAATATACTTGTTCTTATTCCAAGTTATATCTCTCATAAAATAATATCATCCTTGCATTTGATGTAGCATTTCTTTTAGTTATTCCAAAAAGAATACGAATTTTTTATATTTAGAAATAATTTAATTTTAAAATTTTAATTTCAATGATTATAACACAGAAATACCATAATATGTTTAAAATCATAAATTTTAAAAGTCATGCCCAGTCAAATATCGTGATATAAAATAAAATACAAAGAATATGTAGATGCTCTTAAGTTATATGAGTATTAGTAACGCACAATATGATATTGCAAACTAAATGTTGCTTTACAGCTTGTTTGGATGGTCGTTACCCATTGTATTGTATTGTATTGTTACTTTAAATACGATGTTTGTTTTGGTTGTTACTTAAATTTTATTGTATCATATCGTTAAATCCATCGTTATGTAACGACGAAATGTGCCACTTTATGTAACGACCGATTTGGTATGGTTGCATCGTTATCTTGTCTTTTTATCTCATCTCACCCTTCACTATTATTAAATTATTTTATTTTATCATTTACTCTACCTTTTTATATATTAAATTTATTTTGTATTATAATTTTTCTTTATAATATTGCAAAATTTATTCTTCATATTGCTGATGCATGATATCATGTAACAACGGCAAACGATACAATCTATCCAAACATTATATTTATCAACCGATACAGTACAATACGATACGATACATTATGAAACGACGTGAAACAAACCATCCAAACAAGTTGTTAGCCATAAACCAAATGAACCATTACCAATGCAGAGATTAATTAATAATACATTTTATATGGCAAAAAATAGAATTGTGTACTACTTGTTTCAAGTTTTAAGCTGGGATTATTTTTCTTATGCGGTCAAACCTTAATTTATTTTCCTAATTTCGTGTTTGGACATTGCATAGTAATAATTCTTTGTTCCCAAAGAAAAATATTGATCAAGATACAAAGCCAATGCTTCTAATTTTCAGTGTGAATTAGAATATCAATCTTTCTTTCTTTTTGAAATAAAGTTAACAAATTTAAAATTGCACAATGTTTCCTATAAATCAGAATTTATAGTTAAGGAAATTGTTTAGAATCGTGATAAAGAAAATGTTTGCAAGTATGGTAACAAAAACTGTTTAATTTATCGAATAGCGACAACCCTATATATACTAAGAGTTAGGACAGATGAGTAATAATCCGTTTATAAAAATTAAAATAAGGAATGAGAATTTCTAATACTTAAAAGCAGATTATCCTAAGGCGCAATAATTTCCCGCATGCGGTCATTTAAAGAGTTGCGAAACCCATGACTCACAAGATTTTATGCAGTCAACAACTAATTGTGGTGGTCCAAACCCAAAGTCAACACTGCTCATTTTATCTCAAATTATCTATCATATTTCTTAATGAAGATCAGAGATGAGCTCAACTAGTAGTCGACAATGGAGGAAATGAAAATTCTAGAAAAAGCTCTCAATCTTTGGAAGAGAGAAAATGAATTTCATTTCTGCAAATCTTAATACATTTCACTACTACATCACGCATATATACAACTGGAATTAACCTCCTAAACGTAGCATCATTATTTCACTAACCATCTAACTTAGAAGCTAACTAACTATTCCGATAATTAGTTATAACTAACTAAGATATCCATATGCCAGTCATGTGCTCCTACTTCCTTCAATACTCCACCTCAAGCTAGACGGCGTGAATAAATTGAGCACCCTAGCTTGTTCATCAAATACTCATGTTGTGATCTTCCCAAGGCCCTGGTGAAAAGGTGTGCCTCTTGATCCTTTGACATCACACTCTTGTTCTTACAATGCCTTGTTGAATCCTTTTTCTGATAAAGTGTATATCTATTTCTATGCATTTCGACCGCTCATGAAATATAGGATTCGCAGCAATTTGAATCGTTGCTTGGCTATCACAGTTCAGTTCAACTAGCAGATCAACTTCTGCACCCAATTCTTTGTGCATCCCTGTTAGCCATAAAAATTTTGAAACACTTGTTTCCATACTTTTGTACTCAACTTTTGTTGAGCTTCGCGACATTGTTCATTATTTCTTTGATTTTCATGAAACCAAGGAGTCTTCTAGCTTTATTACATACCTAGTCACGAATCTTCTAGAGATGGAACATGATGTCCAGTCTGCGTCGCAAAATGCATTGAGTTTTATCGACTGTCTTGAGCTCATCAGCAGTCCTTGTCCTGGGGCACTTTTTATATATTTGACCACTCTGACTGATGCTTCCATATATGATCTTTTGGGTCAATTCGTGAATTGGTTGAGTACATGTACTGCATAACATATGTCTGATCTCGTCATTGTGAGGTACAATAGTTTCCCTACCAATCTTTGATCGAGTCCTGCATCCACCAGTTTCTCATCACCTTGCTAGTTATTGTTCTTATCATACTCAACAGTAGTGAACTTCTGATTGCGTTCCACTGGTGTGATTGCTGGTTTTGACCATGTCAGCCCAAGTTCAGTGATTAACTCAAGTGCAAACTTTCTTTGGTTCATCAATATGCCTTGTTTGATCTTGCTATTTCAATTTCAAGAAAAAAACTTAGTTCTCCTAGTTCTTTGATCTTGAAGTTATGTTGCAGTGTGTCTTTGGCTTTTGAAATCAACCTCTGATCATTCCAGTTATAAGAAAATCATCCACATACATCAAGATGATCACCATTCTTGTGCCCATTGTTTGGTAAATAATGAATAGTCAAAATGGATTTGTGTGAAGCATGATCCAATGAGTGCTTCAGTAAGCTTTAGGTTCCATTGTCGTGAAGCCTATTTCAAGCCATATGGGGATTTATGCAGCCTGCATACTTCCCCCCCCCCCCCCCCCCCCCCCCCCCC
>MDKH01095410.1:0-13446 GCA_005239495.1 Nicotiana undulata | reverse complement strand
GCATCACTTTTAATTCATCAATTACTCATAGTGCGGAGAATATTAAGAACACAGTAAGTTTCACCACAAATGACTCACGGGCATGCTTGACCGCAACGCATAGGCACTCGCCCCACACCTATACGTTGGACATGAGTTACACATAGCAAATAAGACTCTAAACCTAATCCCTCAAGCTGAGGTTAAGCCAAACACTTACCTTGACTCCAAAGAAAATGCAAGTCAAGCCTCAATCACAGCCTTTCCTCTCGAATCCAACTCCGGATCGGTAATATCTAGACATAATGGATTTATTAACATCAATAAGTACTCAATAAACCCATTCCCAAGCCAAATTATGCATTTCCTACTATTCCTCCGAGAATACTAAAATTTGACCCCGGGCCCACACGTTCAGATTTTCGAAAATTCATTAAAGAATCAATTACCTGGAGTCTAAGGATCGAAGTTATGTAATTTATACAAGAATTCATGTCCTAACATGGAAAATCCCAAAATCCTCAAGAACCCTAAAATTACTACCTAATTCTATGATTTTTAGATGATTTAGTAGTGAATTTAACTAGGAACTAATGTTACAACTAGAAGTTTTGGGGGGTTTAACTTACCTCTTACAGTGGGTGGTCGTGGAAGGTGCTGCCCAAGCTTGGGTGCTCTCTAATGGAGGTTGAAGATGGATAAAAGTGAAGAAAACCCAAAATTTTGGACATTTAAGAGGGGCTGCCAACAGGGGTTTCCGCACCTGTGACCTTAGGACCGCAGGTGCGGTATCGCGCCTGCGAGAAATCGATCGCCCCTTCGGAAAAGGGCCTGGGACCCTGGGCTCGCACCTGCGGAGTTGGGAGCCGCACCAGCGGTCCCGCTCCTGCGGAGGAAGGGCCACGCTTGCGATGGAAGTCGCACCTGCGAAGGCTGGACCGCACCTGCGGTCCTGTGCCTGCGGCCTGGGTCTCGCACGTGCGTACTTTGGGCAAGGGGGCTAGGAATCGCACCTACGAGGCTGGGACCGCAGGGGAGGTCCCGCACCTGCGGCTAGGCAACCACACCTGCGGTCACACCAGCTGCTGTGCACCAACAGTGATGTTTGCTGGTTTCTTGGCCTCGTGCGGGGTCCGGGAGGCACCTGGGCCCACCCAAGCCCCTGTCCAAATATACCAACAAGTCCCAAATCATTAAACGAACTTGCTCGAGCCCACGGAACACTCAACACAACGCTAAACCTCAAAATCACCCTCCAAAACCCCTAAATTCAACACTTAAGAACTTGAAATTCTAGGATTCGCTTCAATGCGCCGAACCGGCCTAAACTACTCGGAATGACTTCAAATTTAGCAGACAAGTTATAAATGACACGACGAAACTATTCCCGGTCTGAGAATTTCGTTCGGACCTCGGGAACACAAAATCACCTTTCAAAACCAAATTTCAAGTTCTTTAAAAACCTCAAAACTTCATTAACTCCAATTTTCCTCATTTTGAACTGAAACCAATCAAATCAAGTCCGTTTTATACCAAATTTCACATATAGGACAAATAACATATAATAAACCTGTTCCGGGCTCCAGACTCGTAATACGGGCCCGGTAACACGGCTTTCACATAATTACTCATTTTCACAATCCTTTATTATTTCCTAAAAACAATTTTCTTTTAAAAATTCATTTCTCGGGCTTGGGACCTCGGAATTCGATTCCGGGCATACGGCCAGTCCCATATTTTCCTACGGACCCTCCGGGACCGTCACATCATGGGTACGGGTCCGTTTACCAAAAATGCTGGGTTGCGCACGCATATCGAGGTGAGATTAACAGAGGCTTCTGGGGCCTCGGAACACAGGTTTAGCTGAAATTACTTAGGACGACCTCTTGGGTCATCACAATATTACTAGTCTATCCCTGATTGAGTATGACTCCTTAATTAAAGGGAGTACTTCTATTAATTTGATTCGAATTGATGCCTACTTCCATAATTCTGCTGAACTAATTGTTTGTTACCTTATTTACTACCTGTTTGCAACTATATATGCTTCTACTCTTTCACTAGAAACGAACACACACATACATCAAGACAATTCTACATTCTCTCTTGCACCCTTTCTCTTTTTCTCTCTATTTGCTCTATTGTTGCTCCCTCATACTACACACTACTGCATTTTGCTATTCCTCACTATTCGACTGGTATGTCTCTAAGTTAGTTTAATGTTATCTCTGTACAATATGCTCAAGTTCTTGATTAGTTACTTACTATTCCTTCTGTGTTTTATCCTGTGGTTCTATTGCCTACCATGTAACTAGCATGTCCCTATTATCCCCTTTTTCTTTTTAGCCTAGTATGTCTCCTGTTTTCCCTTGTGTGATTCATTATGACTTTGTTTGACTCCTGTGAAACTAGCCTACCTATTTTCCTATGTGGCTACTTTTACTCTTATCTCAGCATGACTAGTATCTCTTATATGTTTTCATCTTCTGCATGACTCCTAATGCTATAAGTTTGTCCCCTCTACATAGTGCTTAGATGTCATATGATTCAAGTCTGCATCGAGTATGTGACTCTGTTCAATACTTAATGCTATGTGATAATTGTGATTGTTTGAGAACTTGTAACTTTGCCCTAAGGACTGATTACGTGCAAATATGCTGCTACCATTACTTGTCCCTAACCCCTTTCCCTGTTTGTGTTTGTTTTCTTGAACTCTGCATACTTGCTGAGTTGTGACTATTCTGCTGCTTCCTTTTCAAACTGGTTTTCATAAAAGATCTTTATATTATCCTCTGAAGCCATGTTATTTCAAAACTCCCTTTCAAACTCAACTCTTTTTAACTATAAGCACTTCACACTATTCTTAGACCTTTAGGTTCCACCCCCTCAGTGTGGGCATTGCTTAGGGACCTTGAGTTCCCTCTGAACTTTGACACATAGAGGCAGGTAATTCTACACTGCACCTATTTCAACTATGGCAATTGCTGGGTGCTGGTATTGGCCAGGGCCCTCACAAGGGCCTTAGGGAGCTTTGCCGCAACCAGGCTATGTAAGGCTGTGAAGCTCGAAAGGGGTGAGGCTGGAAGGTTGGGTCTGTTTGAAGGCTCCCTATAGAATAACTTCTTGTTTTCATCTTTGCAATTACTGTAATTCATTTGATATGGTCTGTAATAATTTGTAAACAAACGATTGGGGCTGGATAGTGAATATGGGAGGGAACTATGCATGTTTAGTGTAGTATAGGTAGAAATCATGACTATAGGCTTTATTTCCCTATGTGTGCAATAGTATCATGCTTAGGACATGCATACCATGCATTAAAAATCATGTTTAGGTTCTTTATTTCAACACATCTATTACATTCATGCCATCTGACACCATGTTACCAGTATAACTAAACGAGTAATAAAAGCTGCCATAATGTATTGCTCATGCATTTTTATAACCATGACATATAGAAACCATGTTTTAGGATGATACTTTGTGCATTAGGTATCCTGCCCTTAGGACTTCTTATTTATCAGAACTTGAATGCCTAGTTAACATAATCTAATACTCCCATAAAATATGGTTAATCTACTTGAAACAATTTTCTGCAAACATGTGTCTATTAAAATCAGAATCCAAATATGCATGTTCACCCTTTAAAATAAGTAGGCAATGTATACGACGCCTAGGCAAACTTTAGGCCTAATGCGTATTAAAATCAAATTAATTATGTTCTACTAGTTTAATCAGCCCCCTTTTGAACATTCTGAACCCTGTTGCTCCCATTCTTGTTTTACCTCACTGAAGTACACTTTGCTTTTATTAAAACTCCTGCTCTATTTTAAACAGTCTCGAAGTTGTGCATCTATTTCCTTTTACTGATTTTTTTACTGATTCTTGTTCTATTATGTTTTCAAACTACTGGGTTTTCAATGATACCTCACTCTGCTCAAGATCGTGCCATTTCGAATCCTTGCTGTGTATTTCTTTAAAGTTACTATATTTTGATAAAAGTTACTACATTTTGATACCATCTTACTACTTCTTTTATTATAGTTCTCTGTAAACTGATAACTATTACTCTATGTTAAGCCACTGTATTTTAGTCACTTTTCTTTTAAAATCACTATATTACTTCAAACCCATGCGTTAATGACTTTCTTCTATGTTTTCTAAAAGCTTTAAATCACTGTGTACTTCTAAATTTTACCGCTGCCTTTAACTACTGTATTTTTGAAAATCAACTATCCTTCAGTCACTCAGTCTTAATTAAATCTTCTGCCTTCATTAAGTTTTCCAACTCAGGTTCCTACGACCTACTATTTTACTAAAATTCCTATTTTGAACTCCCGTCTTGAGACTTTAATCGTGTTTGAGACGTGCTACTTACATGTCTATGTGTGGAGGGATCTGTGAGCCTTTATTTATCTTTATATGTTCCCTTATATGTGCAGTCATACTTGTTTTGTATGTCGCCTAGTATTTTATCCTTTAAACATAGGGGTCCAGCCTAGTACTCACCTTGTAGGATTAGTACACCTTGTAGGATTAGTAGTCCTAAACACCCTCCAGGACATATAGAATGGGACGGGTGAGTGGCACACAATAAGCATTCGTAACAATCACACGCAAATGACCTTTACGGGGTGGGAAGGGTAGAATACAGATATGATGACCGGTGCGCTAATACCACGTGTAGAACCCTCTTTGAGGTGTGACATACCGGGTATTGCATTGATGTGATCCGCATTACATTAAACCTAGGACAATTTCTTTTCAAATGTTTAATTTTTTTTACTTTCTCCAAAATTTTAAAGATTTTTTAAGCTTGTTTGAAATCCCCTCCTATATGAACCTTACTTGCTACTTGTTCATCGTCCAAATTCACAAAACTTATTAGCTGGGACCCACAGTTGTGGATCTTGAGGGGTGCCTAACACCTTCCCCTTGGGATAATTTCAAGACCTTACCCAATCTCTGGTAACGCAAACTAGTTCATGAGTTATCAACTCTAGGTTCCCTAACGCACCATAAAAATCGTTAGGTGGCGACTCTTCCTTAAACCCTTTCTTTTAAAGAGTTGTTCAAAATGTCATAAACCCGATCTCTCCGTACCTAACCCGTGCGATAGAAAAAGGGGGCGCGATAATACTATTTTGGTGGACGACGGTCGAAGTTTGGGCGAGGTCTCGGGAAGTTTTGGCGATTAGGTGGTGATTGATAGTGAGAAGGTTGGGAATTATAGGCATTATAGACGGGAGCTGGTTGTGAGTATCTGGGCGAGGTAGGCTGATATGTGGATGGTGGAGTTTGGTAGGTGGGTGAGGGTGTCTGGTATTGAGGTGAGGGTGTTTGGTAGCTTGGAGCTGGTTGGTATGTTAAGGTGTGCGGGTTATAATTGGTATTTGGGAGGGGACTTGGCTTGCTGTGCCACCATCACGTCTCCTACATCCCTTTTCTTGGACACACCACTGGATTGCAAAGCTTTATTGGTAGCCTGTAATGCTTCAAAATTAGTAACCATACCGTTTTTTATACCTTCCTCGATTCGTTCTCCTAGCTTGATAATATCAGAAAACTTGTGCCCCTCGACCATCATCAGCCGCTCATAGTACTAAGGATCCTGAGCGCGCACAAAGAATTTCTTCATTTGTTCCTCTTCCAAGGCTGGTCTGACCTTGGCAGCCTCTGATCTCCAACGAGTAGCATACTCGCGAAAAGTCTCTGTTGGTTTCTTCTTCAAGTTCTGGATATAGAACACATCCGGTGCATTCTCCGTTTTGAATCTGAATCTATCCATGAAGTCCATAGCCATGTTCACCCAATTGATCCATTTCTTTGGATCTTGGTTGATGTACCAGGATAGTGCATCACCTTTCAAACTCCTCATGAAGAGTTTCATGCGGATCCTTTCATCTTTCCCCACGCTGACCAATTTGTTGTCGTAAGTCCTCAGATGGACTCTTGGGTCACCAGTACCATCAAACATCTCGAACTTAGGAGGTTTGTACCCCTCAGGCAGTTCAACGTCGGGCTGTATGCAAAGATCCTCATAGTTCAATCTCTCAACCCCTTTAACTCCTTCGACGCCCTGAACTCGGTTGGTCAATTTCTTGAGTTCCTCGGCCAGATTCCTGATGAGCTTATCCTTCTCGTCGGATTCATGGGTATGCGGTGTGGAATGAGCTACGGTGTCCACATAAATGGGGTTGTCGTAAGCCTGGAAGTGGTCTCTCATCTGATCCTGGAGAGGCGGAGTGTTGTAGTGACATGTGTTGCGTTGTGCTGGTGGAACGGGATCTTTGGGGTGATTGGGTTGTTTGGGGATGTTTTGTGGTAAAGTGGGGTTCAGAGCGTTTGGGAAGTGAACGTCTGGGACGTTGAGGGAGAATCATAAGTGGGCCAAGTTCTTGACTTGATCAAGTTCCTCTTGGAACTTTAGCAGCTTCTTCTCTAGTGGAGACATACCCTCGTGCAGAACCTGAATACCCTGACCATCAGTGATCTCAACTTGTTCATCCCTGTTGTCTTTTCTAGTGCCGCTTGCATCTGCCATCTTGGTTTTACCCTTGCTTTTTCCTTTGGGAGGACTGGGAGGAGGAGTAGGAGGAGGGCCCTTTGATCTGGTGCAATAAGCTGTTGATGCCAGAGTGCACGAACTAACCTTTATGGAAGGGGAATAACTAACAAAAAAGGTAGTGAAGTTAGTGAAGATTATGAAGAATATTTGCGGTAATTTAAACACGTAATGCGAAAATGTAAAACGCGTCCTAAGTTGGAGAACCTCTTTATGCCTAAGGTAGGCCTAACGACAAATTAATTTGGAGAACTTAAAATGCTAAATTCCTCATTTTATTGATAATAAAATAGACAAATCCAACTTGACTCTAAGAATGCAAAAATATAAAATGTCACTAATGGCCAGTGGCCTTATTACATCAAAAGAAAAGTAAATACAAATCCTATCTATTTGGTCCCAGAAAGACCTTCTCCAGACTCGACACCTCTACTCACCTTGATCAACATTCCCATCTCGCGGAGTCCCAGCAGCAAGTAGGTTTTGGCTCGAATTCCCGCTTAAGCTCCCTCGGTCTTTTGACAAGTTTCGATCCTCCTAAGGAACTTTTCCTCCAGGTCAACTATGCCTCGTTCCAAGTGTGCTAGCCTCTGGGTGGAAGTGATGGCCATGTCCTTCCATTCCTCGATCAACTTCTTGTTGGCTATGTGAATTTTGTGATGATCTTCTTCACAGTCACGGAGCCTTTTGCGAAGCTGGTTGAGCCTAGTTGTTGCCTCGGCTTTCTCATCTATGACCCTATGTCCTCGATAGAACCCTTGCTCAATACTCCCTTCCCATTTATCTTCCAACCATCCCAAATAGTAAGGAGAGCAACCAGCGTGATACCTGTCAGGCTCGATAGTATCCTTCTCCAATCGGATCCTGCAGTGCCACAATTTCTGAGCTTGACACTTGTGAGGGATGTCATCATTTTGGAAGTCCGCCATGAGATGACTTATTTTCGTGGCCCTTAGGACGACTTGCTTCCTCCCTGCATGAATCATGACGCGAATCGGGACGTAAGGGTATGTCCCTCTAAGACCAATCAATATCAGGAAAGGAGTGTCTCTAGTCCGAATGATGAATTCGTCGGTCGGGAACCACTCGAACATCCATTGGATCTGATCCTCGGTCAGATTTTCCAATAACTCAACCCATCCATCGACATTCTCTGGCTGTGCAAACATGTCGGGGATGTAGTTCATACACTTTGGATGATGGAAAGTAATATGATCATCCCAAACTCTCCTATGTATGTCTTGACAGTAGTCACCCCTTTGCAAATGTTCGGTGAGCCAAAGCTGAAGTAGCAGGTTACAACCCTCAAAATGTTTCGCTCCTCGTTGACAGTTCTCCAAAGCTCGGTATATGTCAGCAACAATCATAGGTACAATGTTGAAATCTTGTCCGTTGATCCCTTCCATCAAAGTCTTGGTAACCATAGCCAATCTGGTGTAAATTCTCCCTTTCTTTGTCGGGAAGACCATCAATCCCAAAAAGCATAATATGAAGACGAATACCTGGCGGTGAATGTGTCCTAGAGAGGTGAGGGAGAACTCTTCCTGGTATGTGCAGTAAGACTGACTACGGCCATAACTCTTGTACAAATAGTCAAAGGGGATGTACGAGTCTTCCAAGCAGACTAAATCCGGATTCTTCTTGAGTCCCATCATCTTGAGAAAACCCCGGCCTGTTCGGTTTTCAGGCATCAATAACCCTTGAGACTCCCAGGGCAAACTAGCTAAACCCCCTATCTCCTCTCGCAGCGGTGTCATCTCATTGTTCCCAAATCGGAAAACCGACCGATCACAGTCCCAGAATAAGGTGGCAGCCTCTATCACCATGTTATTAGGTTGAATATCCAAAAGAGAGGGCAAGTTTCCCAGGTGTTTTCTGACTGCTGTTCTGTCGCTTGAGTGCAAGTCTTCCCACCAATTTAGAAGTTTTGGGTGGATGTTGGTGACCATGCCGAATCTTGGGACCTCGTGCCTCATTTCTGCAAAGTAAACAGGTTAGGCCCTTACCCCCACCGGACTCGACTATTTAGCATCAATAATTAGCATGAGCATCTAAGTTCTCCAAATAAATGCACAGAACGTGAAGGCGTCCTTTTGGGTTCCACGGAAACCCAATGGACTTTGGACAAGGCTATCTTAAAGGCTATTGTGCGGACAACACGTTAGCCTGGCTAGGTTTGACCATGATGCATGCAACATACAATAGAGTAAGGTTTCTATCGGGGTTTTAGACTGATACCCTTGAGCGGACAACTCAAGGGTGAAGGCACGGAACCGTCGACTGCACCGCTGATCGACTAGTTTTACCGCAAATACGTCTTTCCGAATTTAGGGGGTGATAATATTGGAATAGTGCAACCACTCATTGTAAGCGTTGCTATTGGATTTCGTTTGGCACGAGTGGAATATGAATGCGGAGCATGATATGCAATAATAAGCATTAAAAAAAAATAGGCATGTATTTTCACATTGAGGAAAGCGGTAAAGAAAGAAAATACCACAGTTATAATGGAAAGCGGTTACAAAGAAAACACGAAGATATGTCAGTTACGTTCAGGTGAAATAAATATTTGTAAAAGTAAACAATTAACATCATATAACGGGGAATAGGGAAAAGGTGCAAGCATTTAAATGAAAATAAAAGGTCCAAATTCACAGAGCAAATTGTAATGGTATAAGCCTAGGGAATCCCCAGCAGAGTCGCCATGCTGTCGCGCCCCCTTTTTTTATCGCACAGGTTAGGTGCGGAAAGATCGGGTTTATGACATTTTTGGACAACTCCTTAAAAGAAATGGCTTAAGGAAGAGTCGCCACCTAACGATTTTTATGGTGCGTTAGGGCACCTAGAGTTGATAACTCATGAACTAGTTTGCGTTACCAGAGATTGGGTAAGGGCTTGAAATTATCCCAAGGGGAAGGTGTTAGGCACCCCTCAAGATCCACAACTGTGGGTCCCAGCCAATAAGTTTTGTGAATTTGGACGGTGAACAAGTAGCAAGTAAGATTCATATAAGAGGGGATTTCAAACAAGCATAAAAATCTTTAGAGGTTTTGAAGAAAGTATAAAAATAAACATTTGAAAAGAAATTGTCCTAGGTTTAAAGTAATACGGATCACATCAATGCAATACCCGGTATGTCACACCTCGACGAGGCGGCTACACGTGGTATTAGCGCACCGGTCATCATATCCATATTCTACCCTTCCCTCCCCGTAAAGGTTATTTAAATGCGTGTGTTGGTTTCGAATGCTTATTGCGTGCCATTACCCGTCTCATTCTATAAGTCCTGGAGGGTATTTAGGACTACTAATCTTACAAGGTGAGTACTAGGCTGGACCCCTAAATTTAAAGGATAAAATACTAGGCGACATGCATAACAAGTAGGACCTCACATATAAAGGGACACATATAGGGGCAAATAAAGGCTCATAAATCCCTCCACAGATAAACATACAATTGGCACGTCTCAAACACACTTAGAGTCTCAGAGATGGAGTTTTAAAAAAAGAGTTTTTGGGTAAACAGTGAGTTATAAGAGGAGTCTGCTTTGGAAAACTTAATGATGGAATAGACAATTCAACTTAAAATGAGTAATTCAGAAAATGGTTGATTTTCATAAATGCAGTTGTTTTTAACGGTAAGATTTAGAAAATATACAGGGATTTAAAGTTTCCAGAAAAATACAGATAAAAATCATTAAAGCGATATAGTGATTTTAAAAGAGAAATGACTAGCATGCAGTAGCTTAACAGAGAGTAGTAGTTAAAAAGAGAATTATAGTAAAAGAGTGGTAAAATAGTATCAAACAATAGCAGGTTAACAGAGCGAGGACTCAGAATGGCACGATTAGAGCGGAGTGAAGTAGCTTTACAACACAGTAGTTTAAAAACATAATAGTGCAAAACCAAAAAATCTTAAGGGTTAGCAAGTGCACGACTTCAAGATTTCTTAAAAAATATATATATAAAGGAGTTTTAATAAGAAGTAGGGTGACCTTCAGAGAGGTAAAATCAAGAATGGGAGAAGCAGAGATCAAAAAGGTTAAAAGAGGTTGATTAAACTAGTAGAACATAATTGATTTGATTTTAATACGCATTAGGCCTAAAGTTAGCCTAGGCGTCGTATACATTGCCTAACTATCTCAAAGAGTGAACATGCATATTTGGATTCAGATTTTAAAGGTATATATTTGCAGAAAATGTTTCAAGTAGACTAATCCTATTTTTATGGGATTATTAGATTAACATGCTAATTGGGCTTTCAGCTACCGTAGTTTGACAAATAAGAAGTCCTAAAGACAGGATATCTAATGCACACAGGAGTACCCTAAAACATAGTTTCTAAATGCAACAGTTATGTATATGCAGAGGCAGTGTCATTGTGGAAACCATTTCTTATAGTTATTTGACTAGATCAGGATTTCTAAGAGGGATAATAATTGTAACAATCTATTACTGGTAGTTAACATGATTTGCTAAGTGATCATGTGTGTGATGAGATGCTGAAGTAAAGAAACATAACACGTGACTTACTAATGCATGGAAAATAAGTCCTAAACAGGATTTCTATTGCGCACATAAGTGAAGTAAATCCTAAACATGTTTTCTACCCGGATTTATACTAAACATGCATAACCCCACCCTTTTCACTATCCATCCCCAATTATTCGTTTACAAATTATTACAACCTGAATAATAAATTACATTAATAATAAAAAATAATAAAACAAGTTATTCTATAGGGAGCCTTCAACCAGGCCCAATCTCCCAGCATCACTCCTTTCGAGTTCCGCAGCCTTAATGGCATGGGTGCGGCAAATCTCCCAAAGGGTCAAAATGGATCCCTGGCCAATACCAGCACCCAGGAAGATTGCCAAGATTGTAACAAAGTGCAGTGTAGAATTACCAGCCTTGTGTGTCAAAGTTCTATGAGTACTCAGGGGTACTCAAGGCAATGCTCACAATAAGAGGGTAGGACCTAATTTTTCAGGAGTAGTGTAATGTGCAGGGAAGAGAGGAAAGTTCATAGTTTAAGAAAAGAGTTTTTAAAACTGGAGAGTTAGTTTTTGAAAGATTAACTTAAAACAGAAACATTAATCAACAGTTCAGCAATACAGGATTGCACACAAGGATAATGAGACAAAAGGGAAATGGATCACATAATAACACCAAGAGATACAAAGACATTATGAAAACTCACTTAAGCATGAGTGCACAAAATCAAAGAGGTTCAGGGGACTAAGAAATGGCCAAGTTTAGACAGTAACAGGAGACAGTAAAAGAAGAAAGTTGTGATAGATGAAAATAGGAGCAAGTAACAGTCAGATGAGCATGCAAGTCAAATATTGACAGATGAAAAGTTCAGGGAACCAGGGATAGGAAGGTTCACACATAATACTGAACAAGAATAGAAATGGCCTAACAGATGTATACAAGAATAGGTACAACTCATAACAAATATTGGCTTAACCATAAACAGGTAAAGAGTTGAGCATGGCAAGTATCATCAGGCAAAACGGGGCATCAATTGCATGTAGAACAGTAGAAGCATAGGTAGAAAACAACTAGGAATACAACATACTGAAATAGTAATAGCCACATTGGTTTGTAACCTTGGAGATTAATCAGGACATACCAGTAACAAGAGAGAGCAGCAGAGTGAAAGAGCCAAGTATGAGCACAATATTGGCCTAGGCTTATAGCCGGCCAATAACAATAGCAGAGTAAAGAAAAGAAGAGAAAAAGCACAAGAGAGAGCTTAGAGTAGTACTGATAAGAGAGAAGAACACAAGTCTGTGTGTGTATATTTTGTGAAAATCTAGGACTTTTATAGTTGAAAAACGAGTAGCAAAATATGGTAAGAATCACAATAGCATGGTAATAAAAGAAGGCAGAATCAATCAGTGTAGGAATTAAGACACGGTTCCCTTAAGTCAAGGGATTTAGATTCAAACGGTAAAACATATAGTCATATAAGGTAAAGTAAAATTAGTACAAGACTAAATAAGGAAAGAATCAAGGTTTATTAAATAATAGGGTAAACAATTAAGGCTAGGTTCAACAAATATTCTAATTAAGGAAACAACCAGTAAGAATACATTACCACAGACGAATCAGTCAATTTGAATAGAAATTGAGGGTGTAAAGGAAGGTCTGTCAATCAAGCCTCTAAGTATGGAATCCAGAATCGATCACATGAGAGCCACAATCATATAAATAGAGAGGAATGCTCAGACATAGTAGACGGGCAGGTTAAACAAGTGCTAGAAGAAAGATGCAAGTCTGAACAACCCAGGTAGTCACAAGCATAAGTTAGGCTAAGAAAACACAGTAGAACTCATTCAAAGCAATTTAATCACAGAAACTCAAGCAAAGAGAGACGAACAGTCATGCTAGTACACAGAACCACATATAGGAGTCTAGGAAATTTAGGGGTTTTAACATAAACGAGATAAAATCACAGAATCATTATGATATGCACAGAACAGACTTAAAATCAAGGAGAAACTCAGTTAAAACCCAACATATAAGAGGTTCCGAGAAACCCTAATTTGAAAAGGAAGTAAAACGTTTTAAAGCTTAAGCTTTTTAAAGATTGAGTTGAGAACAGTGTAAAAACATAATGAAGCAGGTCTGAATTGTTAAATAAAATACCAGAGATATGAGAGGTTTAGGCAAAAATTAGGGTTTCATAATAGAACCAGAGATGATCGGAGAACCTGCCGTGAAACTCAAGGATCGTGGTGGATATGGCGTGGCCGTGTCCAAAACCCCACCGGAGAGGCCGGGAACAACCCAAAGCAGGAGCCCAGGTGCGATTTGGCATGGCCCAGACCCTCTAGGGCTTCAGAGATGAAGTGAGCCAGATAGAGGAGACCTCATGGAGGCTTGTAGTCGAAAGGA
>ML244072.1:9016-57219 GCA_005239495.1 Nicotiana undulata | reverse complement strand
CACATCCCCCCCCCCCCCCCCCCCGGTCACTACCTCTTCGGGGGTTAGACTAGATACTTACTAGGTACGCGTTAATTTATGTACTCATGCTGCACTTCAACACTAAATGTGCAGGATCTGACATGTTCATTTGGTGGTCGTTTGGGCGCGTAGGTGCTGCTGTTGAGGGGACTTTATGGTAAGCTGCATTCCATGTTACGATTCGCCGCACGAAGAGTCTCCATCATAATTATTTACCCTATCATGTCTATCTTGTATTCTAGACAGATGTTTTATTTGGTATTGTACTTCTTAGTAGATGCTCACGCACTTGTGACACCGGGTTTTTGGGATGTTCTAGAATTTATTTATTATTTTTGATACCTAATATTTCCCAAAAATATTTTAAATTGCATATATACCTTCAAAATCATGCATTAATATCAATTGGTATTTTTTCCGTAATTTTTCTACATTTTTATTAATTTGTCCAGTATTTTATTCCAAAAAAATAATTACAAAATTGCATCACAAATGATTTCAAAAGCATTTCTTGATTTAGTTTATTATTTATGATCCTATTAAGAACAAATTATTCAATAAATAGCCACATTGGCACCTTTTGGCTATAATTGCAATAACTTTGCAATTATATCCCACACATATAATTTTGTACTATTTTTACCAGAAATTAGTCCTTTGTACATTAAAAATATTAATTAATCATTTTAAAACTATTTCTATGCATGAAATTCATTTTATATATATATATAATTATTAGCTATTTTATAAATTATTTTAACTAATTTGGATTGGGTATTTAACAAATAGCCTATTCTATTTCAATTTTAGCCTGAATTAAACTAACCCAAACATCTAATTAAACCAGCCCAAGACCCCAATCCCAACCCATTAATTCTACCCGACCCAATATGATTAAATCTTGGCCGTTGATCAATTTTGATCAACGGCCCAAATTCGTTCTTACCTTAATTAACCTAAACGACCTACCCCCAAGCCCTCATTCTCTCATCCTCACCCGCCATCACTCCTCTCATTCTCTCTCAAGCTCCCTCTTCCCTAACCATGGCTTCCACTCGCCGGCTGCTTGCTCGCCGGTAACAATGGTGGTTCACTACCACCCCTAGCCTCAATGGCTTCCCCATGACCGGATTCTTGCTATCCTGAGGTCCTCAAGGGACCAATGGCTGCTCACTCACACCCCATGGCCCGTTCTCGCCATTCTCAGGCCACCATGGCCCGTTCTCTCCATTCTCAGGCCACCATGGCCCGATATAAGTAAGATCGTCCTATTTTATCACAAAATCCATGGCTTCTAAGCCGGAATCTCTCTGTCTCTGGGTTATCTCTCTCAAAACCCTAATTTTATCTCTTGACACTTTAAATCTGTAACAGATCTGAGGATATTTGAGTTGTTTTACCATTTTTCTATGAAAATCTTTCGATTTTTCAAAGCGTTTCTTCATCTTCATAACTAGGGTTTCTGAACCTCTCTTCAAAAAATATTTCTCTGATTTTAAGTGATTATTCTATAATCTTTATTTTGTTTAAACGATTTTATTTAGTTTCTCCCTTTAGCTTAACTAATTATGCTGAAAACCCCTAATTTTCGAACTTTAGTTTTGGGTTTTGAGTTTGTCTTTACTGTTCGTTCATTCGACCTGTCTGTATGTTTGATTCTCATGAAATTGCTTCGATTAATTTGAGTATTTTGTGATTTTCGCCCTAGTAACATCTCATTAGGGTTTCCGATTTGGTTCTGTTTGCTTACACTTTGTTTATCTGCTTATTCATGGAAGTCTATACTGTTTCCCTTAATATTAGTACTATTTTCGATTCTTTGAATCCCTAATTTCCCGTGTTAATATCCTTTACTGATTTTTGACCTTTAAATTATTTTCTTGCCTTATTATGTGGTTGACTATACTGTTAATTGATTCTTACTGTTATTTTCTTAATTAGAACCTCATGTACCTAGCCCTAATTGCTTACTCCATACCTACTATGTTTGAATTATTTCCTTAGTTGTTATACTCCAGCTATATACGATTTCTTTCCTTACTTGTTACTTGTTCTTTACCGTTTGAATTGATTCCCTTAACTAAGGGAAGACTTGGACTGATTTTACTCTAATTGATTCCGAGTTTTATAATTACTAAACAATTTGACTCTTACCTTATTTACCTAGATTTCAAACTACTATATATATGGCTCTCTTCTACTCTGATTAGACAGTCTTCGAGACACGAACATTAACCCATAATTCTCTCACACACTCAAAGCTTTTCTGCTCTCTTTCTTGTTACTTGCTACTATTACTGAATTAGCCGGCTGTAAGCCAAGGCTAATTATTGCACTATATTGCTCTTCACTTTGTGTCTGATCTCTTTAACTGGTATGTTTTGATTTAAATCCAAGTTCCAAAACCAATGTGTTTCTTTTACTGCTTCAGTTTATCATGTATTTAATCTGTTTTTGTCTATTGTTTTGCTTTTCAACATGTAATTGACCTGTTTAAATTATTGCGTCACCTAGCATGCTAGTTATGTCTTACCCCTTTTTAGGAAAAAGCATGTCTATGAACCTGTAGTCTGTCTAAATTTGACTCTACTCTGTTTCTGAATGTTTGTTTACTTGCTACTCAGTTTATGGTATGCACATGTTTCCATAGTAATCTGTTACCCTAAGCTATTTTGACGCTATGCTTAATCATGTCCTCCACTGCCTGTTCTGGAGTTCATGCATTTATATGTCTTATTAACTATCCCCTAATCCCATGAACCCCCTACAAGAACTTCTATGCTTCTGTCTGTTATGTGTTCACCACATATGCTCTATGTGTCCCCAACTCCCATTACCCCCGTGTGAAGGACTGTTGATTGAGTGTTGCTGAACCTGTTTGTTATATAGTTGATCTACTGTTTGTGTAATTACCCTAATTTGGTTCAAATTATTTTACTACTAAACCACCCCTATTTTATAAAACTTGTTCACTCAACTGAGTTCTTTTCAATACTGTTTTCATATCAAAACCTTTTCGAAACTATGTCAAGCACTCTCACTCTGCTCTTAGGTCCTTAGGTTCTGCCCCTCCAGTGTGTGACTTCCTTGGGATCCCTGTGAGATCCCTCTGAACTCTGATGCACTGGGGCTGGCCCTTCCGCACTGCAGTTACTTAATTCTGGTTATGAAATCTGGGTGTGAGCACTTTCCGGGATCCTTGAGGTCCTTAGGGAACTCTGACACACCCGGACATGAGAAAGGCTATGAAAATTTGACAGTGGAGGTTATGAACATTTGGTATCTTCAGGGTACACTTGGGCCTGCTTCAGGCTCCCTATAGTTTAACTTCTTCTTTTCCTTTATCTATTTATGTAATTTATTCAGCTGGTCTATAATAATTTTTTGTAAACAGATATTGGGGATGGCTAGTGAAATGGAGAGGGTAGATATATATTTTTATCGATGTCATCGGGTAGAAATCATGCTTTAGGCTTTATATTATTTATATTTGCATTAGAATCCATGTGTTAGGACCAACATATTCATTCAACTCATGCAAAAACATGCATTAGACATCATGCTCCTAGGACTACATGTCTACCGTTTCAGCAACTCATCTGTCACTAATCTATGTTTACACTTATCACTTAGAGATCCTGCTCCTAGGACGTTAACATAAAAGTTGTTACCCTTGTGCATTCAAAAATCATGCTTCTTTGTGCATTTAGAAAATCATGCCTTAGGAATTCTATGCATTCTGGAATTATGTGTTAACAATTCTGCATTTGTGTGTGCATATTAGACACCATGCTCTAGGATTCCGTTTGCATTTGCTTAATCACGCCTAGTTTAAACTACTGATTCATGAAAAGGTATAAAACAACCTCACATATAATTATCATGTCTACGTTTTTATAAAACTGGTAACAATCTCTGCATTCTCAGATCACCTAGAACAACATGCTTTTAGGTAAAACGACTTCTGAACTGTTTTTATAATTCTGATCACGCATAGTCCCACGCCTAGGCAAGCCTTAGGTAATCAATCCCTATAAAACTGGAAAACTCTTTTGATTGTGTTTACTACTTAAAGATTCACAGGTTTAAAATAAGTAGGCAAACTGATTAGGGCCCTGCTGTTGATGTTTGTAAAAGCAGTGTCATGTACTTATGTGCTTTAGTCTTCACTTAGATATCCTGTTTAGGATCCTGTCTAACAAAATGCCTCTTGCTTGTGTTCGAGACGTGCTGCTTGTGTGCATTATCTGTGGAGGTAAATTTGAGCATCATAACTGCCTTCCTGCACTTATTTTCTTGTCCTATTTGTTCTTGCATGTCGCCTAGAATTTTATCTTTTAAAAACCTTAGGGGTTCGTCTAGAACTACCTATATCTAGAGGTCCTAAATTCCTCCAGGACCACAGGAAAGGGACGGGTAACAACACGCCTAGAGTTTGTTAAATAAAACTCGCTTAATAATTGCTAAAGGGTGGGACAAAGGGTAGAAAGGATATGATGACCAGTGCGCTAATGCCACGTGTAGCCCCTCATTGAGGAGTGATTACCGGGCATTGCATTGATGTGATCCTATAGGATAAACAACTTAGGACTCTCCTATCCTTTACATATATGTGCTTAGACTACGAATCTTTTCAAATCACTATTTGTTTATATGTGTACACTTTGACTACCTATTTGCTACTTGTTTAATTCACAAAGCTTGTTTGGCCGGGAACCACAGTTGTGGACTCTGAGGGGTGCCTAACACCTTCCCCCTAGAGTAATTTCAATCCCTTACCTAATCTTTGGTTACTCAATTTTGACCCTTGATAGGTGCCCTAATGCACCTTAATTCTTTAGGTGGCGACTCTTCAAATCCTTCACATCCCTTATACCAAAAGGAAATGAGTTGTCCCAATAATGTCAAAAACCCTGACTGATCCGAAAGGATAGGAAAAAGGGGGCGCGACAGCATGGCGACTCTGCTGGGGATTTTAGGCTTTTACTATTTCAAACTGCTTTGTGAATTTGTATCTTTACTTTGTTAATACTTGCACCCTTTCCTTTTCCCCTTTATGTGCGATTAATTTTTTATTTCTTTCAAGTACTTATTTCTTCAATACAAAACTGACATGTTTCTTTGTTTCCCTTTGTAACTACTTTAAATTATAATCGTTGTACTTACCGCTTTCATAACGTGCAAATACATGACAACATGCTTTTATTGCTTATTTATTGCTGCATAATCATGCTCAACATCATATTCCATTCGTGCCAATATAAATCCTATAGCAACGCTTGATGAGTGGTTGCGCTCTTCCTATTTTATATCACCCTCGAATTCGAAAAGGCTTATTCGCGATAAAACCAGTCGATCAGCGGTGTAGTCGATGGTTCCGTGCCTTCCCCCTTGATTTGTCCACTCAAGGGTACCGGTCTAAAACCCCATAGAAAATCGTACTCTGTTATACTGTGCATGCATCATGGTCAAACCTATCAAGACAGCCTTGTCCGAAGTCCACCAGGGTTTTCATAATCCCAATGGATGCAATCACGTTCCATGCATTTATTTGGAGAACTAAATACCTGTATGCTAATCATAAATGTATAAATAGTCGAGTCTGGCGGGGGGTAAGGGCCTAACCATTTTTGTCTTGCAGAAAATGAGGCAAGAGGTCCCCAGATTCGGTATGGTTAGCAATATCTCTCCAATGCTCCTTAACTAGTGGGAGGATCTTCCCTCCAGTGAAAAAGAAACACGTCAAGAAATACCTGGGCAATCTACCCTCATTTCTGGACATCCAATCCAGCAACATGTTGATTGAGGCTGCCACCTTATTTTGGGATATCAAAAGAGCTGTATTCTGCTTTGGGAATATTGAGATGACACCGCTGTTAGAAGAGATAGGAGGACTAGCTGGGTTAGTTTGGGAGACCCCTGGGTTGTTGGTGCCTGAGAATCGCACAGGCAGAGGTTTCTTGAAAATGATGGGTTTGAAGAAGAATGCTGAGTTAGAGTGTTTGAAACAGTCATACATACCCTTCAAGTACTTGTATGAAAGGTACGGTCACAGCAAATCATACCGTACCTATCACGACGAGTTTTCCATTACATCTCTGGGGCATATCCACCGTAGAGTATTTGTATTCATTGTATGCTTTCTAGGACTGATAGTGTTTCCAATAAAGAAGGAAAAGATTCACACTAGGTTAGCCATGGTAACCAAGGCCTTGATGAAGGGGATTGATGGGCAAGCCTTCAATATTGTCCCGATGATCATATCAGACATTTACCGAGCCTTGGAACGTTGTCAAAAAGGAGCTAAGCATTTCGAGGGTTGCAATCTGTTACTGCAGCTATGGCTCTTATAACATCTCCAAAAGGGCCAATACCACCAAGAACTTCCGCGAAGGGCTTGGAACGATCATATTTCCTTCCATCACCCCAAGCGGATGACATATATTCCCGACAGATTTGCTTAGCCAGAGACTGCAAAGGAGTGGGTAGAGTTCTTTGATAACCTAACTGAGGAGCAGGTACAATGGATGTTCGAGTGGTTCCCGATGGACGAATTCATCATCAGGTCCAGGGATGCACCACAACTAGTGCTGATCGGGTTGAGAGGTATATATTTTTACGTTCCTCTTCGGGTCATGAGACAGGCAGGCAGGAAGCAAGTTGTGCCGAGGGTTGATAAAATGAGCCACTTCAGAGCGGATTTCCAGGATGACGACATCCCCCATATGTGCCAAGCCCAACACATGTGGCATTGCAAAATCATAATGGAGAAGAACACAATTGAAGCAGACAGGTACCATGCATGATGTGCAACTTTCTACCCGGCGTGGTTGGAAGATGACTTGGATGGGTTAGTGAGGCCAGGAATTAGCCGAGGCAACAGAATCATAGACGAGAATGTCGAGGCTAAGGTCAAGTATAATCGGCTACGCAAAAGGATCCACGACTCTGAGAACGAGCACCGGGAGATACATGAAACCAACAAAAGGTTGATCGAAGAATGTAAAGATATGGCTATTCATTCCAACAAGAAGCTGGAATACTTGGAGCGTGGCATAGTGGAGCTAGAAGGAAAAATCATCAAGAGAGTTGAACATTGGCAGAAAGCTGAGGGGAATGAATGAGGTCACCTAGCCAGAGCATACCTGCTGCTGGGACTGCGCGAGCTGGGGAACTTGTTCGATGGGATCAAGGATATCGAATCTGGGGAAGGTCCTTCTAGGACCAAGTAGGCTAGGTTTATCTTCTGCTTTCATCAATGTAATAAGGCCGAGTGCCATTAGTGACTTTATTTCCTGCTTATTATTTTAGTGTCGTTTTGGATTCGTCTATTTTTCACATTAATGAAATGAGGCATTTTGGCATCTAAGTTCTCCAAATCAACTTGTCGCTAGGCCTACCTCGGGCACAACGAGGCTCCCAAAATTAGGACACACCCTTACATTTCTGCAATCTGTGTTTAAATACCGCAAATATTTTCTTATGATCCTCATTGACTTGGCTACCTTTTGTTTTTGTTTTCTTTCTTTTGATTATTCCCCTCCCGAAAGATTGGTTCGTGCATTCTGGCATCATCATCATACAATACAAGATCCAGGGGCCCTCCACCTTCTCCTCCTCCTAGTCCACCTAAGTGAAAAAGCAAAGGCAAAGGCAAAATGGAAGATTTGAGAAATATCATAAAGGAAAACACAACGCCAGCTGAACGAACATAAGCTTCTGACAGTCAAGGTACTCAGGTCCAGAACGACGCTATGTCACAACTCGAGCAAAGGTTGTTGAAGCTCCAATGGGAGCTTGAGCATGTCCGGAAGTTGGAAAATCTATCCTTCTCACTTAGTGTTCCAGATGTCAATCTCCAAACACTCACAACCCCATACCTCCTCGGAATACCCCAAACAAACAGAATCCTCCTACAACTCACCACCATACAACTCCACCAAAAAATCAAACTATTCTACCACAACACCAACACAACACTTGCCACACTCCGAGAAACACCCCACTGATCATCCTTGAACCACAAAACTCCACAAATCACCACCTCTATGCGCAGGTGCCAGGC
Source organism: Nicotiana undulata (assembly GCA_005239495.1). Lineage (NCBI taxonomy): Eukaryota > Viridiplantae > Streptophyta > Magnoliopsida > Solanales > Solanaceae > Nicotiana > Nicotiana undulata. The sequence continues at coordinate 49,133 of ML244072.1, read as the reverse complement.
CATCATAATAACCCCATATACGTGGAGACTCTACCTCACTCCACCCAACCCATTTCTTACATACCTGAATCCAGTGAGAAGGATATGCTTATTAAGAACTTGGGCGAAGAACTCAAGAAACTGACTAGCCGAGTTCAAGGCGTTGAAGGAAGTAAGGGAGTTGAAGGATTGAACTATGAAGATCTATGCATACAGCCCAATGTGGAACTGCCATAGTGTTACAAACCTCCTAAGTTCGAGATGTTCAAGAGGTGACCCCAGAGTCCATCTGAGAACCTATTGTGATAAATTGGTTGGAGTAGGAAGAGACGAGAAGATTCGTATGAAATTATTCATGAGGAGCCTCACTGGAGATGCTTTGTCTTGGTACATCAGCCAAGACCCTAAGAAGTGGTCCAACTGGGTGAACATGGCATCAGATTTCATGGACCGATTCAGGTTCAATACGGAAAATGTACCAGACGTGTTTTACATCCATAATCGTAAGAAAAAGCCCACTGAAACTTTTCGCGAGTATGCCACTCGCTAGAGGTTTGAAGCAACCCTGGTCAGGCCTGCCCTAGATGAAGAAAAAATGAACAAATTCTTCGTCCGAGAACAAGACCCACAATATTATGAGAGGCTGATGGTGATCGAAAACAACAAATTCTCTGACATCATCAAGCTAGGTGAAAGAACTGAAGAAGGTATTAAGAGTGGAATGGTCACTAATTTTGAAGCACTGCAAGCTACGAACAAGGCACTGCAATCTGGCCGCATATCCAAGATGAAAGATGAAGGAGATGTAATGGTTGCACAGGGAGCTAAATCCTCATTAACTTATCGAGCCTCTCCACTTACATACCAAGCACCCCCCGCCCCCATATCAGCCAACACCTCCACCAACATATCAACCGTCACCTCCACCTACTTATCAACCCACATCTCCCAAATATTTCCAACCATCCATTGTTTATCATACATACAACTCCCAACCTTCTCAATACCAGTCACCTCCAGCTCGCCAAAATTTCCCAAGACCTCGACCCAACTTCGACTGCAGGCCGCCTAAAAAATATAACGCCATTGTCGAACCTACTGACCAGCTGTATGAAAGGCTGAAAGCTGCTGGTTATGTCACTCCTATCCCTCCTGTAACTTTGGAAAATCCATCCCAGTGGGTCAATCCAAATAAAACCTGTGCATACCATTTCGGAATGAAAGGGCATACCATTGGCGAAAGCCGCTCAATGAAGGATAAGATCCAGTATCTGATTGATAACAAGGTCATCCAGGCTAAGGAAACTACTCCCAATGTCCGCAATAATCTGCTCCCAGACCATAGGGGTGGAGGCATCAACGTGATAGAAATAGAGGAAGAGTGGGACCCAAAGGGGTCAATCGGGTTGATCAAAGAGGGTGACGACCCAAAGAAGCCAGCGGTCACACTGAATCCCATCATAGTCCAGATTCATCCGTTTGGAGATGTTGAAGTAGCTACGTCGGTTCCATTCGAGTTTGAATCGGCACCACCTGCCAATGCACCTGTGCTGTTTGAGGTTGAAGTAATGCCACATGCCACTGTACCTGTCCCATTTGAAGTAAAGGTAGCCACACCCATTACAGTAACAATGTCAAACAGGCCACATTTCAACACCAATGTTGTACCTTGGGATTACGTGGCTGAAGCAAGAAGGAAAGGTAAGGTCAAGATAGAATAAGCTGGTGCCGCACAGGAGATGACCAGGACCGGCAGGGTCGATACACCTGAACACTTTGTAGAGTCTAGCAAACATGCTTCCAATAGACCGTCCATCATTGAAACAGGTCTAGATGATCTTTGGAGAAAGGTGCAAGCCAAAAAATATTCAGTCATAGATCAACTGAACAAACTCCAGCCTAGATATCTATCCTATCATTGCTGCAGAACTTAGAAGCACACAAGAATGCGTTGATGAAAGTGTTGAACGAAGCATATGCGCATAATAGCATAACCAGTTGAGAAATGGCCAACATGGTAGGGCATGTACTGGAGAGTCACAAAATCACTTTCCACGAGGATGAACTACCACCTGAAGGGCTAAGTCACAATAGGGCACTGCACATCACTGTGCAATGTGAGGATTATTCATTACCAGGGTTCTAATCGACGGAGGTTCCAACCTCAATATTTTCCCACTGACAACACTCAAGAGATCGGGCAAGGGATTGTACGAGATACGAGAAGGGTCCATGAATGTAAAGGCCTTCGACGGCTCTCAAAGGTCCACCATCAGAGAAATAAGTCTTTGTCTACAGATTGGACCTACATGGTTTGAGGTTGAATTTCAGGTGATAGATATATCCGCGTCCTATAATCTGTTATTAGGACGGCCATGGATACATGCCGCTTGGTCCGTGGCATCAACATTACATCAAGCAGTGAAATTTGAGTGAAATCACCAGGAAGTAATCATCCATGGAGATAGAAGCAACCGTATCTATAACTGCCAGACCATCCCGGTAGTTGAGGGTAGGAGAAGGCTGGGTGGAGAAACCTACCACCACATCGAGCGGGTCAACGCAATAGACAAGGAAAAGTGGTGGGATAGTAAGATCGAAAGAATATTGAGTTGGAGCGGGTACGAGCCTAGAAAAGGACTCGGCAAGAATCTTAAAGGGATTTCCAAACAAATACAGATGAAGCGCCATGGAACCACTTTTTGTCTGGGATACAAATACACATGGAAAGAGTACAAGAACTGGTTGCCACCATGGCACAGTCCCTACTACCAATTGGAAAAACCTATATCGCATATGGAGCAGATTTTCCAACAATCCGATATCATATGGGGGTCAGAAGAAGAAGAAGAAGCACTAGAAGCCTTGAAGAATCTATTCGTGGAAGATGAAGATATGGACTGTTGTGTTATTGTCGAGGAGGAGGAGGAGGAAAAAGGCCCTTCCTCCAATACGTAAGCAAATGATCATTCCTCAAGAACTGGTCTATCAGAACATCCAGGGCCCGACGAGTCCCGGGGTAGCAAGGCTGAAAAAACATTGTTTATTTCATTTTGCTAATGATTTCCTTTTCACATTTCTGTTTTCCAATAAAATCTCTAATGTTCCCAAAACATTCGTTTAAATTATCAAAAAATGCTTTTATGTTTCAACGAATCAGTATTTATTTATTATCATTTTCTCTCATTACTTTTATCTATACAACATTACTATTTCCTGTCTTGATAAACCAATGACTGTTGCAAGGAGACAACGCAACAAAAGGAAAACGATTCAGAATAAGAGGATGTCATACCCGATGAAATTGTCAGAAAAGTTGAGGATTTCGAGAACAAACCTAAGTCCAATCTGGATGAAACTGAGGTAGTCAACCTGGGAGATTCAGAGACTGTCAAAGAAACTCGCATCAACATCCACTTGTCATCGTAAGAGAACGAAGAATACACACAATTCTGGAAAGAGTATGAAGACATATTCGCATGGTCATATGATGACATGACTGGTATAAGTACCTCCATTGTGGCTCACAAACTGCCAACCAATCTAATGTACCCACCTGTAAAGCAGAAACTCCGGAAGTTCAAGCCTGATATGAGCCTGAAAATCAAGGAGGAAGTTACCAAGCAAATCAACGCCAAGGTCCTCAGGGTAGTTGAATATCCAACATGGTTAGCCAACATCGTGCCAATGCCTAAGAAGGATGTAAAGGTTAGGGTTTGTGTCGACTACCGGGATCTCAACCGGGCCAGTCCAAAGGATGATTTCCCTCTTCCAAACATACACATCCCGATTGACAATTATGCCAAGCACGAACTTCAGTCGTTCGTGGATCGCTTTGCTGGTTACCATCAGATTTGGATGGACGAGGAAGACGCTGAGAAAACAACTTTCATTACGGCGTGGGGAGTATACTATTATAAGATGATGCCATTCAGTCTAAAGAATGCTGGGGCCACTTATATGAGATCTATGACCACTATCTTCCATGACATGATACATAAAGAGATTGAGGTATATGTGGGCGACGTCATCATCTAGTCCAAGAAATCCACCCACCATATAGCATATCTGAGGAAGTTCTTCAACAGATTGCGGAAATATAACATGAAATTAAACCTCGCGAAGTGTGCATTCGGGGTTCCTGTTGGAAAATTGCTTGGATTCATCTTCAGCCGCCGAGGGATAGAATTGGATCCATCAAAGGTCAAATCCATCCAAGAGTTACCACTGACAAAGAGAAAGAAAGATGTGATGAGTTTCCTGGGATGCCTTAATTAAATCAGCCGGTTCATAGCCCAGTCCACGGTCATATGTGAACCAATCTTCAAGATGCTGAAGAAAGATGCTGCAACCAGATGGACCGAGGATTGTCAAAAGGCCTTCGACAGAATCAAGGAGTATTTATCAACACCGCCAGTATTGGTACCGCCAGAGCCAGGTAGACCCTTTCTACTCTACCTCGCAGTACTAGATGGAGGTTTCGGCTGCGTTCTGGGGTAACACGACGAGACATGGAGAAAAGAGCAGGCTATATATTATCTGAGTAATAAGTTCACTCCATACAAGGCACAGTATTCTCTACTAGAACGTACCTGTTGTGCTCTAACCTGGGTAGCCCAGAAGCTGAGGCACTACTTCTGTGCCTACACAACGTACCTCATATCAAGGATGGATCCCTTGAAATATATCTTTCAGAAACCCATGCCCACTGGCAAGTTGGCTAGGTAGAAAATCCTGCTGAGTGAGTTCGACATTGTCTATGTGACTCAAAAAGCGGTCAAGGGACAAGCATTGGCGGACTATCTTGCCGAGAACCCTTTGGATGGAGCGTATGAACCCCTGAACGTATTTTCCCGATGAAGAAGTGCCATTCATAGGTGAGGACATTGCATAATCCTATGATGGTTGGAGAATGTTCTTCGACGGAGTAGCGAATTTCAAAGGAGTCGGTATTGGAGCTGTTTTAGTATCGGAAATGGGCCAATATTACCCAGTATCTGCTAAACTCAGATTCCCCTGCACTAACAATATGGCAGAGTATGAAGCTTGCATCCTAGGGCTCAATATGGCCATTGACATGAATATTCAAGAGCTGCTGGTAATTGGTGACTCAGATTTTCTAATACACCAAGTACAAGGAGAATGGGCTACCAAGAATTGCAAGATACTGCCGTATCTGCACCATGTGCAGGAATTGAGAAAGAGGTTCACAAAGACAGAATTTTGGCACGTCCCCAGAATTCAAAACGAGTTCGCCGATGCATTGGCCACTCTATCATCCATGATACAACATCCAGATAAGAACTACATTGACCCTATTCCAGTGAAGATCCATAGCCAGCCGGCATATTGTGCCCATGTTGAAGAAGAAGCGAACGGAAAACCATGGTTCCACGACATCAAGGAATACTTGACAAAGGGAGAGTATCCAGATCATGCAAATCATACTCAGAAACACACTCTTTGGAGATTGTCCAACAGTTTCTTTCACAGACCCTGTACAGGAGAACTCCCGATTTGGGATTGCTAAGATGCGTCGATGCAAAGGAAGCCTCCAAACTACTTGAAGAGATACTTGCTGGGACCTGCGGCCTACATATGAATGGTTTTTTCTTGTCCAAGAAGATAATAAGATCCGGTTACTTCTAGATGACCATGGAAACGGACTACATCCAGTACGTCCGAAAATGCTACTGATGTCAGGTACATGCATATATGATAAAGGTACCCCCAAGCGAGCTCAATGCAACAAGCTCACCATGGTCGTTTGCCGCCTGGGGAATGGATGTCATTGGACCGATCGAGTCTACATCCTCAAATGGACACAAGTTCATCTTGGTAGCAATTGATTATTTCACCAAATGGGTCGAAGCAGCATCTTACAAAGCAGTGACTAAGAAAGTCGTGGAAGACTTTGTCCGCGACCGTATTATTTGTCGGTTTGGAGTTCCAGGATCAATCATCACCGACAACGATTCCAATCAAAACAGTGATCTGATGAAAGCCATGTGCGAGACTTTCAAAATCAAGCACATGAATTCTTTAGCCTATAGACCTCATATTAATAGAGCTGTAGAAGCCGCAAACAAGAACATCAAGAAGATATTGAGAAAGATGATAGAAAAGAACAAACAATGGCACGAAAAGCTATAATTTGCCTTACTGGGATACCGCACCACAGTCCACACATCAACCGAGGCAACTCCTTACTTGCTGGTTTATGGTACGGAAGCTGTTATTCCTGCCGAAGTGGAGATCCCTTCCTTGAGAATCATACAAGAAGCTGAGCTCAGAGACGTAGAATGGATAAAAAGCCTTTATGATCAGCTAGACCTCATAGACGGGAAGAGAATAAATGCAGTATGTCATGGGAAACTTTATCAGAACAGGATGTCCAGAGCCTTTAACAAAAGAGTCAAGCCAAGACAGTTCACACCGGGGCAGCTGGTGTTAAAGAAGATTTTTCCGCATCAGGATGAAGCCAAAGGGAAATTCTCTCCCAACTGGCAAGGTCCGTATATGGTTCACCGAGTATTGACAGGACGAGCTCTTATACTTGCAGAAATGGACGGAGAAGTCTGGCCAAAACCAATCAATTCAGATGCAGTCAAACGATACTATGTGTAATTCTTTATGCTTTTCTCAAATGATGTAAATTGAACTACGCCTGACCTGATTCCCGTTTAAGGGGGGATACGTAGGCAGCCCTATGGGTTCGGTCATAATTCAATAAAAATCTCATTTCCCCCGCAATTGGATACTAGGATAGAATTTTGAGGAGGACCCTCAAAATTCCGAAGCAAGTTCAGCCGATCGCAGCATGCGCAACAATCAGAGACGTCAACCCATCTAACTGGGGTAGAATTTTGAGGATGACCCTCAAAATTCTGTAGCATGAGAGGTTGCAATGTCTTGAACCGTGTCACGATCGTCGGTTCATCTAAATTTCTGAAAATACAAGTATATTTTTTACTATTTCTTTACAAAATCATGCATGTTTGCATTCAAAAAATAGCTTTGTTTAGCAAACTCTACCCCGATGATATAAACAGGATCATCAGGCCAAGCAGAACGATTCGAGCAAAGCCAGCGGGGATGCGAACCAACCTTCCCCATCTACAGGACTTCCGATTTTTCTTTGGATGCAGGAACAAAGAATAAACATGATTCAAAGTCACAATTCTCAAAGCAGTTGCAATTGCTGAAATTTGCTATCAACACAAAGAATAAACAAGCTCCGTAGTCACAATTCTCACAAAAATCGCAATACCGCAATCTGCTACCAGCTAAGAAATCCTGCTACGATTTGCCATTTATTCTTTTGCATAAGGCTATGCTTTGCCTTCATCTTGCATGGGACTAAGCTCTGTCCCGCATTTTGCATGAGGTTAAGCTTTGCCTCCATCTACATAAGGCTAATCGCTGCCTTCCTCTGCATAAGGCTAATCTCTGCCTTCCCCTGCATGAGGCTAAGCTCTGCCTCCATCTGCATAAGGCTAATCTCTGCCTTCCACATCTTGCATGAGGTTAAGCTCTGCCTTCCACATCTTGCATGAGGTTAAGATCTACCTCCACATTTGCATAAGTCTAATCTCGGCCTTCCCTTGCATAAGGCTAATCTCTGCATTCATCTTGCATAAGGCTAATCTATGCCTTCCCTTGCATAAGGCTAATCTCTGCCTTCATCTTGCATAAGGCTAATCTCTGTTTTCCCTTGCATAAGACTAATCTCTGCCTTCCCTTGCATAAGGCTAAGCTCTGCCTTCATTTGTATGAGACTAAGCTCTGTCTCCATACTTGCATGAGGCTAAGCTCTGCCTCCAATTTACTTTTTCACCGACACTAAGCACTGTCTCTCAAGTATTATTTACTTCGCTCCTCTTTCGGGCTAAGCTCTGCCCTCCATTTCCCAAGACTAAGCTTTGTCTTGTGGACATCATATTATTGCATTTCATGGGCTGAAATATTACAAACTTTTCCAAAGGCGTCATAGTCTAACGACATCATCCTCATAGCCGGAAGACACCATGTCATGGCCTGAGGATCTCTCTCGATTTTGCATATCATTATTTAAAGGCGTCATAGTTCGTAGGCACCATCTTCATGGCCCGAGAACATCATTTCATGGCCCAGGACATCATGGTCTAAGGACGTCACCCCTAACCGTCCGAAGACAACTTTCATAGTCCAATGGGAACCTGCATCATGTTTGAATTTATGCACAATATATGCTTGTAGTATTCTTATTTGCAGGTAACCCGGCAAGCAACGGCTATCCCAGCAGGAGAGATCCCTCTCCAGTTCCCTGAACTATATCAAACTTGACCTCCCCCGTAAACCGTCCATTCGCCCATCCCTAGATGTTGCGTCCGTTCTTGTGATGATTTCACAGGTATACTTCGCCGATGAATCCGGAACTACATACAGCCTGATTCCTGTAAAACCAGAGATATGTAGGCAGCTCAGAATCCAGAGTGCAACCTAAACCCCCAAACCGTTTCGCTCGGTCAAAAATTGGCTATCATATCTTTACCCGACAACTCTTTCATCCTTTACGGGTAAAGAAGGGCAGCTGTTGATACCCAATTTTTCCCAAAAATATTTTAATTGCATATATACCTTCAAACATGCATTAATAGCAATTGGTATTTTTCCATAATTTTCCTACATTTTTATTAATTTGTCCAGTATTTTATTCCAAATAAATAATTACAAAATTGCATCACAAATGATTTCAAAAGCATTTCTTGATATAATTTATTATTTATGGTCCTATTAAGACCACATTATTCCATAAATAGTCCACTGGCACCTTTTGGCTTTAATTGCAATAACATTGCAATTATAGCCCACGCATATAATTTTGTACTATTTTTTACCATATATTAGTCCTTTGTACTTTAAAAATACTAAATAATCATTTTAAAACTATTTCTATGCAGAAATTCATTTATATATATAATTATTAGCTATTTTATAAATTATTTTAACTAATTTGAATTGGGTATTTAACAAATAGCATATTCTATTTCAATTTTAGCCTGAATTAAACTAGCCCAAACATCTAACTAAACCAGCCCAAGACCCCAAGCCCAACCCATTAATCCTACCCGACCCAATATGATTAAATCTTGGTCGTTTATCAATTTTGATCAACGGCCCATATTCGTTCTTACCTTAATTAACCTAAATGACCTACCCCCCAAACCCTCATTCTCTCATTCTCACCTGCCGTCACTCCTCTCATTCTCTCTGAAGATCCCTCTACCCTAACCATGGCTTCCACTCGCCGGCTGCTTGCTCGCCGGTAACAATGGTGGTTCACTACCACCCCTAACCTCAATGGCTTCCCCATGACCAGATTCTTGCTATCCTGAGGTCCTTAAGGGACCAGTGGCTGCTCACTCACACCCTATGGCCCGTTCTCGCCGTTCTCAGGCCACCATGGCCCGATTTAAGTAAGATCGTCCTATTTTATCACCAAATCCATGGATTCTAAGCCGTAATCTCTCTGTCTCTGGGTTATCTCTCTCAAAACCCTAATTTTATATCTTGACTCTTTAGATCTGTAATAGATCTGAGGATATTTGAGTTGTTTTACCATTTTTCTATGAAAATCTTTCGATTTTTCAAAGCGTCTCTTCATCTTCATAACTAGGGTTTCTGAACCTCTCTTCAAAATAATTTTTCTCTGATTTTAAGTGATTATTCTATAATCTTTATTTTATTTAAACGATTTTATTTAGGTTCTCCATTTAGCTTAACTAATTATGCTGAAAACCCCTAATTTTTGAACTTTAGTTTTGGGTTCTGGGTTTGTCTTTACTGTTCGTTCATTCGACCTGTCTGTACGTTATATTCTCATGACCTTGCTTCGATTAATTTGAGTATTTTGTGATTTTCGCCCTGGTAACATCTCATTAGGGTTTCCAATTTGGTTTTGTTTGCTTACACACTGTTTATCTGCTTATTCATGGAAGTCTATGTTGTTTCCCTTAATATTAGTACTATTTTCGATTCTTTGAATCCCTAAATTTCTGTGTTAATATCCTTTATTGATTTCCGACCTTTAAATTATTTTCTTGCCTTATTATGTGGTTGACTATATTGTTAATTGATTCTTACTGTTATTTCCTTAATTAGAACCTCATGTACCTAGACCTAATTACTTACTCCGTACCTACTGTGTTAGAATTATTTCCTTGGTTGTTATACTCCAGATATATACGACTTCTTTCCTTACTTGTTACTTGTTCTTTACCGTTTGAACTGATTCCCTTAATTAAGGGAAGACTTGGACTGATTTTACTCTAATTGATTCCGAGTTCTATAATTACTAAACGATTTGACTCTTACCTTATTTACCTAGCTTTCAAACTACTATATATATGGCTCTCTTCTACTCTCATTAGATAGTCTTCGAGACACGAACATTATCCCATAACTCTCTCACACACTCCAAGCTTTTCTGCTCTCTTTCTTGTTACCTGCTACTATTACTGAATTAGACGGCTGCAAGCTAAGGCTGATTATTGCACTCTATTGCTATTCACTTTGTGTCTAATCTCTTTAACTAGTATGTTTTGATTTAAATCCAAGTTCTAAAACCAATGTGTTTCTTCTACTGCTTCAGTTTATCATGTTCTTAATCTGTTTCTGTCTATTGTTTTGTTGTTCAACATGTAATTGACCTGTTTAAATTATTGCTTCACCTAGCATGCTAGTTATGTCTTACCTCTTTTAGGATAAGCATGTCTATGAACCTGTAGTCTATCTAAATTTGACTCTACTCTGTTTGTGAATGTTTATTTACTTGCTACTCAATTTCTGGTATGCACATGTTTGCATAGTAATCTGTTACCCTAAGCTATTTTGACTCTATGCTTAATCATGTCCTCCGCTGCCTGTTCTGGAGTTCATGCATCTATATGTCTTATTAACTATCACCTAATCCTATGAACCCCCTACAAGAACTTCTATGCTTCTGTCTGTTATGTATTCACCACATATGCTCTATGTGTCCCCAACTCCCATTACCCCTGTGTGAAGGACTGTTGATTGAGTGTTGCTGAACCTGTTTGTTCTACAGTTGATCTACTATTTGTTTAATTACCCTACTCTGGTTCAAACTATTTTACTACTAAACCACCCCTAGTTTATAAAACTTCTTCACTCAACTAAGTTCTTTTCAATACTGTTTTCATATCAAAACCTTTTCAAAACTATGTCAAGCACTCTCACTCTGATCTTAGGTCCTTAGGTTCTGCCCCTCCAGTGTGTGACTTCCTTGGGATCCCTGTGAGATCCCTCTGAACTTTGATGCACTAGGGTTGGCCCTTCCACACTGCACTTACTCAATTCTGGTTATGAAATCTGGGTATGAGCACTGCCTGGGATCCTTGAGGTCCTTAGGGAACTCAGACACACCCGTACATGAGAAAGGCTATGAAAATTTGACGGTGGAGGTTATGAAAATCTGGTATCTTTAGGGTACACTTGGGCCTGCTTCAGGCTCCCTATAGTTTAACTTCTTCTTTTCCTTTATCTATTTATGTAATTTATTCAGCTGGTCTGTAATAATTATTTGTAAACAAATATTGGGGATGACTAGTGAAATGGGGAGGGTAGCTATATAGTTTTATCGATGTCATCGGGTAGAAAGCATGCTTTATCTTTACATTATTTATATTTGAATTAGAATCCATGTGTTAGGACCAACATATTCATTCAACTCATGCAAAAACATGCATTAGACGTCATGCTCCTAGGACTGCATGTCTACTATTTCAGCAACTCATCCGTCACTAATCTATGTTTACACTTATCACTTAGAGATCATGCTCCTAGGACGTTAACATAAAATCTGTTACTCTTGTGCATTCAAAAATCATGCTTCTTTGTGCATTTAGAAAATCATGCCTTAGGAATTCTATGCATTCTGGAATTATCTGTTAACAATTCTGCATTTGTGTGTGCATATTAGACACCATGCTCTAGGATTCCGTTTGCATTTGCTTAATCACGCCTAGTTTAAACTACTGATTCATGAAAAGGTATAAAACAACCTCACGTATAATTATCATATCTACTTTTTTTTATAAAACTGGTAACAATCTTTGCATTCTCAGATCACCTAGAACATCATGCTTTTAGGTAAAATGACTTCTGAACTGTTTTAATAAATCTGATCACCTAGAACATCATGAAAAGGTATAAAACAACCTCACGTATAATTATCATATCTACTTTTTTTTATAAAACTGGTAACAATCTTTGCATTCTCAGATCACCTAGAACATAATGCTTTTAGGTAAAATGACTTCTGAACTGTTTTAATAAATCTGATCACGCACAGTCCCACGCCTAGGCAAGCCTTAGGTAATCAATCCCTATAAAACTGGAAAACTCTTTTGATTGTGTTTACTGCTTAAAGATTCACAGGTTTAAAATCAGTAGGCAAACTGATTAGGGCCCTACTGTTGATGTTTGTAAAAACAGTGTCATGTATTTTTGTGCTTTAGTCTTCACTTAGATATCGTGTTTAGGATCCTGTCTAACAAAATGCCTCTTGTTTGTGTTCGAGACGTGATGCTTATCTGCATTATCTGTGGATGTAAATTTGGGCCTCATAACTACCTTTCTGCACTTATTTGCTAGTTTTATTTGTTCTTGCCTGTCGCCTAGAATTTTATCTTTTAAAAACCTTAGGGGTTCGTCTAGAACTACCTATATCTAGAGGTCCTAAATTCCTCCAGGACCACAGGAAAGGGACGGGTAATAGCACGCCTAGAGTTCGTTAAATAAAACTCGCTTAATAATCGCTAAGGGGTGGGACAAAGGGTAGAAAGGATATGATGACCAGTGCGCTAATGCCACGTGTAGCCCCTCATTGAGGAGTGATTACCGGGCATTGCATTGATGTGATCCTATAGGATAAACAACTTAGGACTCTCTTATTCTTTACATATATGTGCATAGACTACGAATCTTTTCAAATCACTATTTGTTTATATGTGTACACTTTGACAACCTATTTGCTACTTGTTTAATTCACAAAGCTTGTTTGGCCGGGAACAACAGTTGTGGACTCTGAGGGATGCCTAACACCTGCCATATTCTAACTTAAGACTGAAGTTAATTACTCAATTATTCTTGCTACATCTCCCGCTAATCCATTCTTGTCACAATCAAATAACCTGAACACATCTAACTATCAATCACACTTACCACGTAGTCATCTAGTCACAAGTTCCATCAATAAGGACACCAATGGACATATAAGTCCCGCAACACATGTGCCCACACAAATGAAATCTCAACACTCAAGCCACAGACAAAATTCGGCCTCAAGTCCTTCCGACTGGCCCATTATCAACATGTTAAAAAGCACATCTCACCCATGGAAGTCACAAGCCGCCGACGCACAACTGATACCAAGCGCTCACGTGCGCATTCGAATACATGAAAGGAATTCAAAGAGTTACGCTTTTGGCTGAATGAATGGATTCGAACGATAAGAATTCAAGAAGCCGGAATGTTTCCTAACGGTTCTGCAGCCTTTCGAATATAAGTACAGGCGTCTCTGTACCGATCCGCAAGACTCTACTAAACCTGCTCATGACTGTTGAGTCCTATGTAACCTAGAGCTCTGATACCAACTTGTCACGACCCCAAATCTTGACAGGTTATGATGGCGCATATCGTGGAACTAGGCTAGCCAACTATCACATAACTACACATTTGTTCTATTATAATATTTCAAAAATAAATAATAATTAGCAAAATAAGCAATTAAAATTTTTCTCTAAGTCTTTAAGCTAATATAATATAATCTGCTATCTAAACAAAACCCCCAAGACTAGAGTCAACCGATCACGAGCATCTAAGAAATAACTAACTCTGCTAATGTCATAAACAATGTCTAGGAATAAAATACTAGTACTAATAAAGGAAGGGAAATGGAGAAGCTGCGGACGATGAACAACTACCTCGAAATTCCAAACGCTGATGACAACGAACTCGGACGACTAGTACCTGGATCTGCACACAGAGGTGCAGGAAGTAATGATGAGTACACCAACTCAGTAGTAATGAAAATAAATCACAGTTTGAAGTATATGAAACACACAACACAAAACACCAATCCACAATACAGTAAAACATCAAGTCTCAATACAATATACATAAGTTCAAAAACCAATTTTCGGAAAATCCTTTGAAACAAGTATATTTTTCCAATATTTCTCAGTAAAACTCTCAGTAATATCGGTTTGAAAAATGAAGTGAATCATAGTCAAAAACTCAGTAAAATATCATCATAAAACTGCCCCTCGGTCCATAATCATCACTCGTAACAATTTCCCTCAGCACCTCACCATCACTCAGTATCAGCCCCGCGGGCAACCTCACTGTCACTCATGCCTCCCAATCACTCATCACTCGACACTCGCACTCAGTTGGTATATGCGCTCACTAGGGGGTGTGTACAGACTCCGGAGGGGCTCCTACAGCCCAAGCGCTATAGACAAGCCAAATCATGACATCAATCACTCTCAGGAACTCGACCTCTCTCATATTATAACATCCTCACAACATTGGCCCTCGGCCTCACTCAGTCAGACACTCTCAGCATGCCACTCGGGCCATAAATAATACAGAGTTCTCGACCCAAAACAGTATTTCATTTCAAGAAATAGTAATATCATCAAATAGGAGTGTCAACAATTTCACGAGAAAGACTGAGTGTAAAATCATAATATAATAAGTGAGAAATATCAGTAAAAATAGCCCCCAAGGGGTTAAAACAGATCGACACTAGGCCCCAAACATGGCTTACAACCCAAATATATCAAAACATAGTAATATTATAACTCATATGCTTAAAAAGCATTTTCGCAACTCAATAGTTGCCTAAAAAGGAACATTTTTCCAAATTTCCAATTCGTGCACGCCCCACACTCTTCATCCACTGTGCGCGTCATTCCAAATCCGTGAAAGGATGTAAAGTCCGGGGTTTCATACCCTCAGCACAGGATCTAAAGACATTACTTACCTGAAAGTAGCCCGAAAAGCTACTCTGCGACCCGTTTGCCTCTCGAATCAACTTCCGAGTGCCCCAAATCTATAAAGATCAGATTTTTCATAACAATCATTCTAAGGGAATGAATTCCAATCGAAAAATACCAATTTTAGCACAATATTTGAGGTAAATTCGAAATTGTTCGAATTGTGTAATCATCAATTACTGACATTGGTAAGCGACCCAAAGCGATTTGATTATAATTCAATTCGTGACGATCATAAGTAGAAAGTTCATATTCTTCGGTCATTGATAAACAATTTGTTGGACAATACTCAACGCAATTACCACAAAATATACAGATTTCAAAATCAATACTGTCTCCGAAATTAGCCAAAACCCGACCCCTGGGCCCGCATCTCGTAACTCGAAAATTTTTATACCAAAATGTTCTTCATCATCTCACGAGTCTGTACATATAAAGAACTCAAAAATCGGAGTTTGTTTGACCCCTCAATCATCCCTAAAAGGTCTCATATTCTCAAGCCCTAATTCCATCTTTTTCTACTGATTTTCATGAATTAAACACTGATATTTTGATCCTTAATCACCTATAATCGAGTTTTAGGGTCCAAAATCCTTACCTCAATGAAAAACAATGGTTTTCCCTCATCAAAATCGCCTCAAAAGCCCTCTTCCCGTTTAAAAATGGTGAAAAAGTGGGTTATGGTCGCGGAGGGTTTATTTAAATACTGCCCAGGTCTTTATTCATCGCGATCGCGGGAACCACATCACGATTGCGAAGCAAAAATCCACAGACCCTTTAAAGACCCTACGCGATCTCAGACCTTCACACACGATCGCGAAGAACACTGACCTCTAACACCACGCGCCTCTCTAACTCTACGCGATCGCATGAACTCCTACGCGATCGCACTGCTTAAGTCACCCAACCTCTGCGATCGCGGACACACTTGTGCGATCACAGAGAGTAAATTCTTACTCTCCTCCATTTTCACTACGCGATCGCGGTTCTTCCTACGCGATCGCAGAGAATGATTTCTGCTGCACAAAAACCAGAAACCAGCATTATTCCTAAGTCCAAAAATGCTCGTTAACCATCCGAAATCAATCCCGAGCCCCTCGGGACCCCAACCAAATTTACCAACACATCATAAATTATCATTCAAACTTAGTTGCACTCTCTAAACACTAAAAATAACATCAAAACACCAAAATCACATCGAATTCAAGCCTAAGAACTTTGAAATTTATAAAATTCACCAATGCTGCCGAAACTATCCAAAACACATCCGATTGACCTAAAATTTTGCAGACATATCCAAAATGCTATTACGAACCTACTTCGACTTCCTGAATTCCATTCCGACCCCGATAGCCTATTTTTCACTGCCGACCAGAAGTCACCAAAAACTAACTTCCGCCAATTCAAGCCTAATTCTACACCGGACATCACAAAAATATTCTGAACACACTCCGAAGTCCCAAATCACCTAATGAAGCTATCCGTACCATAAAATCCGCATTCCGAGGTCGTTTACCAATAAGTCAACTCTCAGTTGACTTTTCCAACTATAAAGCTATTTTTAAAGACTAAGTGTCTCAATTCTCACTACAACCATTCCGATTCCGAGCCAACCGACTCTAACACATCATAAACAGTATAACCAACCTATGACAAGGCAAAAACAAGAATAATTATGAAATTACTACGGAACGACCGGCCGGGTCGTTACATTCTCCCCCACTTAAACACACGTTCGTCCTCGAACATTTCTAGAGTTGTTCCACACACCACCAAAATTGCTGTGTAACCTACCATGCACATATTCAGAGGTGATCCCACGTCACTCTACCCCATATAGGTCTAATAGCACAACACAATTGAAATTTCGAAATCCAATCCTGACCCACAACCTTAGAACCAAGTTTCCACTTCCGAAATAATTTACAAGATCAAATCCCACAACTATAAGCTGAAATAGTATGCACCCGCTGTATCAAGCCATATCCGTAACCCAAGATGAAATCACCTAATATACCGCATGACTCAACCACCCATAGCGATGACTCCTAATCACAATAGCTAATCAAAACAACCCAATACCGGTAAATAACCTCTTATCAAACAAAGCCTCGCTTTAACACCTTCATATGGTGCCGATGATGAAAGAAACACACAGAGACTAGTAACCATTCGTCTGATCAGCATCAATACCACTATACTACCCAGAGCCATAATTTTTGCAACTCTGCACTCAATAACAACATCCCAAAAGATCAATTCATAAAATAAGGAAGACTCACACGAGAGGACTATACGGCCACTAACTCTTACCATTACCACATCATGCTAAAAGCCCGGTACACATCGTGAAATCATATCACATGAATCTGACACCAAGGATCATACCTCTACTTAACTCTGCTACAAAGCGTGATCCCATCTAACCGCTGGACCACATGAAATACTCCAAGCCACCTTGCTCAAAATCAATAACCATGAAAAATTTGACATCAAGTACTCAAAGCGCATTGCCATAACCACGGGGAAATTGGATGATACCATGCCACCCGAACCAGATAGAACATAACCAACACGTCTCAATCCTGCAACACCCAATTACTTACCTGCTCAAATCTCGCTATAAAGCCCCGATAGAACCGCACCCTATGCACATATGACCAACGATCACAACTCCTCGAAACACCGAAAGGTAACTTATAGATCACTCCAAAACACGAATAAGCTCAATGACAATCGAATAGTACATCCCTCAACAATAGCAATTCGGATTCAACAATTCTGACGCGGTGCAGAACACACACCCATATTGGCCTAAAAATAGCTCTAAGTCAACTCTGGTTACCCACAACATGTGGATAACTCTCTGAAAGTTCATAATGACTGAATCATGGCATATACTAACACCTGACTAGCTTTGCTTGCATCCTCGTAGTTCACAACTACAAAAATAATCTGTTTATGAAAACTCCCAGTCTCGAAGTCCCTGAAGCGCACAAATTACTATATTTGTTCCCCACCTGCACCACTCGAACATATAACATGTCTCCAATACTCAATCATTCCATGAGGATACTCTAATTCTTCTGTTCCACCAATAAACTTGAATATCAGCGGTCGATCCAACAAAAGAGCGCCGTAACACCAATGAAGCACCCTTACTCAAACACATTACCTTAAACACATTGTCCTTTATGAATGTATACTCTCATCCAACCACCCAATAGTGGTATCCTTTACCTAATCATCTGAAATTGCCAGTTCTGACCTTCCTTCTAGAACTGAACCGTGACCTCACATATGCCACTTTCCACTATACACAAAATACCGCATACGCCATGCAATCCTATGATAAATATGAGAACTTCATGCTTCCTTCCTAGCCACAAACAACTACGTACCTAACTAACCAAGAACTTTCCATTGATCCCATTTAGAAGCAAAATCACTATACATCACATGGCCCTCACGCCAGTAGAAATATACATCTCCAGCTGTGGTAGAAACCATCAAGAACTCTCTGAATCCCATTTGTACAACGCCAAACCGTCAAGACTGAATCCTTCCAACTCAACCAAGCTACGCATGCCACCAAATCCCAAGAGAATTGCTAAGAAACACCTGTAACAACTCATTACTCAATAACACCCACCGAACTAATCATATCCCTTATCGTTTATCATGCCGATCCGACCTACTACCAAGATGTCCTATTCATTCAAGTTCCTTCTGACTTACCTTCGAATTGATACTTCTTCTTGCTATAATACCGCCATTCTCAATCAAGACTCACCGCACGAAACCCGAGCATAAAATATACTGTCTAAGGCTCATAAGCCGCTGAGTACTCCCTCAAATATCCCCAAGAGCACCCAGTTAGAAATACTTACCCTGAAGAGACTTCGTGCGAATTTAAAGTCATTACCTTCACTTTCCTGATACTGATGGATAGAATCCAAGATAATGTAAATACACCACAAGCCTTGACACCTTCCCCGTAAATCTCAGTTCTAGCCTCTTTCACGCCTTGAAGATCCTCAATCGCTACATATAAACTTGAATCCGTCTGGACAATTGTCACGACCCGAAATTCCACCTTCAGGTCGTGATGGCGTCTAACGTCGAACCCGCTAGACAAGCCAACGTTCTGGTTAAATTTACTATTTTCTTCATTTATGATATCTAAAAGAAAAACAATAAGCATGAACAATTGAATAAGAATGTGGAAGCTAAGAATTTATCAACTTAATATAATAAACATTACGAAATTCCGTACATAAACCCCCAGAACTGGTTTCACAATTTCACGGACAGTCTATGATTACTAAAAACAAGAGTCTGAAATAAACAGATGTTGCTGTCTAGAAATACAAGATAAGACAGAAAGGGAAGAGATAAATGGTGACGCCAAGGCCTGCGGACGCCTGCAAGTCTACCTCGGTGTCGCCGTGGACTGAACGATACTCCCTCGCTCAATGTCCACTGGGTCTGGCGCTATAATCTGCATAACATAAAGAAGTGCAGGTGTAGCATCAGTACAACCGACCCCATGTACTGAGTAAGTGCCGAGCCTAACCTCGGCGAAGTAGTGACGAGGCTAGGACACGAAAAATAACGAATACATGTGTAGTTCAATAATATAATAAAGAAGTAATGACAAGAAATAAACAGTTAAGCACAAATATGAGGTTAACATGCTGGGGAAAAAAGGGCAACAATTCACTGAAATGACAGAACAAGATAACAACTGAAATGTATAAAATAACAGCAGGAATTAACAACTCTGAACTAATAAATAAACAAAACGGCACGGCATGTCCCCTCGTGCTATAACCTCACAAAACACTCGGCACGGAATGTCCCCTCGTGCATAAATAAATAATCGCTCGGCACGAAATGTCCCCTCCTACATAAATAAATAATCAGTCGACATGGAATGTCCCCTCGTGCATAAATAAATAATCACTCAGAACGTAATGTCCCCTCGTGCATAAATAAATAATCACTCGGCACGGAATGTCCCCTCGTGCATAAATAAATAATCACTCGGCACGGAATGTCCCCTCGTGCATAAATAAATAATCACTCGGCACGTAATGTCCCCTCATGGATAAATAAATAATCACTTGGCACAGAATGTCCCCTCGTGCATAAATAAATAATCACTCGGCACGGAATGTCCCCTCGTGCATAAATAAATATAAAGGCAACAGATTAACAAGAAAATCAACAACAATAAACTTTAAATACTCAGAATATTTCAAAAAGTATACTACCATCCCGGCAAGGGACACATGTATAACCAATCTCACTCAGAGGTACAACTTAAAAAATAATCCTCAACCGAACGAATGATCAACCATATTCTAAATCATGAATTACACTCAGGTACATAACTTCCAAAGTGACAATTATTTCATAACACGGAGAATATCAACAGAAATCACATATATCACGAAATTCGACTCACGGGCATGCTTGACCACAACATATAGGTACTCGTCACCTCACTTATACGTTGGACATGGAATATCACATAGCAAATAAGACTCAGTACCTATTCCCTCAAGCTAAGGTTAGGCCAAACACTTACCTGGGCTCCAAGAATCCAATCAAGCCTCTAGCACCGCTTTTCTTTTTGAACCCGACTCTGAATCAATCGTATCTAGACATAATTGACTCAATAACATCAATAATTGCTTAACAGTTCAATTCCAAAGTTTAATTATAGAATTCCCATCATTCTTCCCAAAAATAAAAAAATCAACCTCGGGGCCCCTTGGTCAAAACATGAGGTTCGAACCAAAACCCGATCACCTATTCCCCCACGAGCCCGAATATATAATTTGTTTTGAAATACGACCACAAAACGAGGTCAAATTCCCAAATAATCAAAAAGCCCTAACTCTACCCAAATCCCTAATTTCTACCCTTTAATCTCATGATTTTCGGCCTAGAATCTAATGAATGTTGATGAAAATGGAAGAAAACGAGGTTAGAATTACTTACCTAAGAGGCTATGGTGATGAAGTCCTTCAAAAATGGCCCAAGGAGGTGTGGAGAAGAAGAAGGGTGTGCAAAATTATGAAATCCCGTAAGGTGTATTCTGTTTTTGGGCATTTTAAATAACTGGGAAAAAATGGCCTTCGCGATCGCGACAGGTCTCCTGCGATCGCAGAGAGTACTGGACCTAGGCAACTTCGATCGCGAGGAAATGAGTGCGATGGCGGAGGGTACATGACAATGAACTTCGCGGTCGCGACCAGACGACCGCGTTTGCGTAGGGTGATATGTTACCCAGCCCCCAGATTCCTTTAACGCTATGCGATCGCGTGAGGCCCATCGCGGTCGTGTAGAGCAATTCCCCCAGGCTCTGCGATCGCGTACTAGGCCTTGCGTTGGCGTAGTGTATCTACCCCACCCCCATACCTATGAGCATCGTGATCGCATGTCTCACACCGCGATCGCAAAGAAGAAGCAACTGGACACCAAATCCTGCATCAAACACCAGCTTTTCCTAAGTTTTTGCACTCCGACACATACCCGAAACTCACCCGAGCCCTCGGGGCTAAAAACCAATTTTACACACAACCTCGGAAACATACCACGGACTTATTCGAGCAATAAAATTACCAAATTAGCATAAAAACAACGAATTAAACCTCAAAATCTATAAAAATTCTCAAAACTTCTTAAACCTCAAATTTTCCATTTTTAGTTCGAAACACGTCAAACTAAGTCCGTTTCTTACCAAATTTCACAGATAACTCATATAAAACATATTGAACCTGTTCCAGGCTCTAGAACCATAATATGGGCCCGATAACCCAGGTTTCACATCAAATTTCATTTTCAAAAGCTTCTATATTTTTTAGAAAATAATTTTCTTTAAAAATTCATTTCTCGGACTTGGGACCTCGGAATTCGATTCCGGGCATACGCGTAAGTCCCATATTTTCCTACGGACCTTCCGGGACCGTCAAATCAGGGGTCCGGGTCCGTTTACCAAAAATATTGACCAAAGTCAACTTTATTCAAATAATTATTATAAAATCATCATTTATCAATTTTCCACATAACAACTTCTCGGCTACGCGCCCGGGATGCGCACGCACATCGAGGTGAGATAAAAGGAGGCTTTCATGGCTTCAGAACACAGATTTAACTAAAATTGTACGGTATGACCTTTTGGGTCATCACAACCATTCTCGAATGTCATTCACTCTACGCAATTTCAATTACACTAACCAAGTAAACAGAACGACCTGACCCCTCTTGCAAACCACATACTAGGAAAGTAATCCACACCTTTGAAGCAACAAGCACACTCATACATTGCACACACTACACTTACCAATAGAACTTAATCATTCAATAAATTCCATTATCCGTAAATTACATTACAACCTGTATCGAAGAAATTCCATTACTCGAGTCATTCCCAGACTCCACCTCTACAGGTCATAACTGATTCACCAACATACCTCGAACGAAACCAATACAACACATAATCGTGTAATCAACTTATCATTAACAGACTCCCCCAATTGGCTCAAAGCCAAAGATCAAGACAAACAATAACTCACGATGCCCATACACTATCACTACCACCATACTGTGGTGAGGTTCAACTAAATCCTCCATAAGCTCATATGACCCAAACCATCTAACCCTCAAATCGTATGCAAATCTTGCATTCACCATAGTAATGGTCATGCCAACTCCTACAAGCGATCTAAACTCAAATTACAACATACACCATTTACTGATAGAGAGAACTTACTACAGATAAACATAAGGGTCACACACCTCAGGACAACCCGCAGGAGATACCCCTGCCTGCTTAACCTCAAAATGATATCTCCCTATACACTTCCAAAAATCATAGCTATCGCGCAATCACTATACCTTCCTACATTAGAACATAACCACTGCCTGCCCTCGAGACATCCCATTAAGCGGTATAAGAACCTGAAGCTGATGGCAATACTAACACTGGAGCTGTGGTCCAGGAATTCTTGGGCTTCTGGAAGCTCTACTCACACTCGTCTGACCACATAGATACCTTCACTAGACACCACGTGTCCCAAGAATGCTACTGAACTGAGCCAAAAATTCACACTTGGCACAAAGCTTCTCCTCCCTATATCCTTGTAATACCATAATCAAATGCTGAATATGCTATTCCTGGCTACAATAGTACGACAGGATGCCATCAATAAATACAATAACAAAGGAGTGCAATCACTGCCTGAATACACCGCTAATCAAATACATGAATGCTACTAGAGCATTGGTCAGCTCAAAAGACATCACATGAACTCAGAACACGACCGAAGGATCCGCTTCACTCCATATCTAAACAACATGAGAGGTCCTTCACTACACTCCCAGCTCGAGGCCATATTCTAACTTAATACTGAAGCCAATTACTCAATGATTCTTTCTACATCTCCCGCTAATCCATTCTTGTCACAATCAAACAACCTGAACACATCTGACTATCAATCACACTTACAACGTAGTCATCTAGTCACAAGTTCCATCAATAAGGACACCAACGGACATATAAGTCCCCCAACACATGTGCCCACACAAATAAAATCTCAACACTCAAGCCACGGACAAAATTCGGCCTCAAGTCCTTCCGACTGGCCCATTATCAACATGTTAAAAATCACATCTCACCCATGGAAGTCACAAGCCGTCGACACACAACTGATACCAAGTGCTCGCGTGCGCATTCGAATACATGAAAGGAATTCAAAGAGTTACGCTTTTGGCTGAATAAATGGATTCACACGATAAGAATTCAAGAATGTGGAATGTTTCCTAAGGGTTCTGCAGCCTTTCGAAGATAAGTACAGACGTCTCCGTACCGATCCGCAAGACTTTACTAAACCTGCTCATGACCGTTGAGTCCTATGTAACCTAGAGCTTTGACACCAACTTGTCACGACCCCAAATCCTAACAGGTCGTGATGGCGCCTATCATGGAACTAGGCTAGCCAACTATCACATAACTACACATTTGTTCTATTATAATATTTTGAAAATCAATATAATCAGCAAAATAAGCAATTAAAATTTTTCTTTAAGTCTTTAAGCAAATATAATATAATCTACTGTCTAAACAAAACCCCCAAGACTGGAGTCAACCGATCACGAGCATCTAAGAAATAACTAACTCTGCTAAGTCATAAACAATGTCTAGGAATAAAATACTAATACTAATAAAGGAAGGAAAATGGAGAAGCTACGGACGCTGAACAACTACCTCGAAATCCCAAACGCTGATGACAACGAACTCGGACGACTACTGCTCCGAACCGGTACCTGGATCTGCACACAGGGGTGCAGGGAGTAATGATGAGTACGCTAACTCAGTAGTAATGAAAATAAATCACAGTTTGAAGTATATGAAACACACAACACAAAACACCAATCCACAATACAGTAAAACATCAAGTCTCAATACAATATACATACGTTCGAAAACCAATTTCCGGAAAATCCTTTGAAACAAGTATATTTTTCCAATACTTCTCAGTAAAACTCTCAGTAATATCAGTTTGAAAAATAAAGTGAATCATAGTCAAAAACTCAGTAAAATATCATCATAAAACTGCCCCTCGGGCCAAAATCATCACTCGTAACAATTTCCCTCAGCACCTCACCATCACTCAACATAAGCCCCGCGGGCAACCTCACTGTCACTCATGCCTCCCAATCACTCATCACTCGGCACTCGCACTCAGTAGTTACCTGCGCTCACTGGGGGTGTGTACAGACTCCAGAGGGGCTCCTACAGCCCAAGCGCTATAAACAAGCCAAATCATGACATCAATCACTCTCAGGCACTCAGCCTCTCTCATATCATAACATCCTCACAATATTGGCCCTCGGCCTCACTCAGTCAGACACTCTCAGCATGCAACTCGGGCCATAAATAAAACGGGGTTCTCGGACCAAAATAGTATTTCATTTCAAGAAATAGTAATATCATTAAATTGGAGTGTCAACAATTTCACAAGAGAGACTGAGTGTAAAATCATAATATAATAAGTGAAGAATATCAGTAAAATAGCCCCCAAGGGGTTAAAACAGATCGGCGCTAGGCCCCAAACATGGCTTACAGCCCAAATATATCAAAACATAGTAATATTATAACTCATATGCTTAAAAAGTAGTTTCGCAACTCAATAGTTGCCTAAAAAGGAACATTTTTCCAAATTTCCAATTCGTGCACGCCACACACTCGTCATCCAGTGTGTGCGTCACTCCAAATCCGTGAAAGGATGTAAAGTCCGGGGTTTCATACCCTCAGGACAAGATTTAAAGACATTACTTACCTCAAACTAGCCCGAAAATCTACTGTGCAACCCGCTTGCCTATTGAATCAACTTCCGAGTACCCCAAATCTATAAAGATCAGATTTTTCACATCAATTCATGCTAAGGGAATGAATTCCAATCGAAAAATACCAATTTTAGCACAAAACCCGACCCCTGGGCCTGCATCTCGAAACTCGACAAATTTTATACCAAAATATTTTTCATCATCTCACGAGTCCGTACATATAAAGAACTCGAAAATCGGAGTTCGTTTGACCCCTCAAATCATCCCTAAAAAGTCTCATATTCTCAAGCCCTAATTTAATCTTTTTCTACTGATTTTTCTGAATTAAACACTGATATTTTGTTCGTTAATCACCTATAATTGAGTTTTAGGGTCCAAAAGTCTTACCTCAATGAAGAATAATGGTTTTCTCTCTTCTAAATTGCCTCAAAAGCTCTCTTCCCGTTAAAAATGGTGAAAAAGTGGGTTATGGTCGCAGAGGGTTTATTTAAATACTGCCCAGGTCTTTATTCATCGCAATCGCGGGACCCACATCGCGATCGCGAAGCAAAAATCCACAGACCCTCAAAAGACCCTACGCGATCGCAGACCTTCACACGCGATCGCGATTCAACAGGACCTCCAACCACGCGATCGCGAACCAACACACGCGATCGCGAAGAACACTGCCCTCTAACACCACGCGCCTCTCTAACTCTACGCGATCGCACTGCTTAAGTCGCCCAACCTCTGCGATCGCGGACACACTTGTGCGATCGCAGAGAGTAAATTCCTGCTCCCCTCCATTTTCACTACGCGATCGCGGTTCTTCCTACGCGATCGCAGAGAATGATTTTCTGCTGCACAAAAACCAGAAACCAACATTACTCCTAAGTCCAAAAATGCTAGTTAACCATCCGAAATCAACCCCGAGCCCCTCGTGACCCCAATCAAATTCACCAACACATCATAAATGATCATTCAAACTTATTTGCACACTCTAAATACTAAAAATAACATCAAAACACCAAAATCACATCGAATTCATGCCTAAGAACTTTGAAATTTCTAAAATCCACCAACGCTGCCGAACTATCCATAACACATCCGATTGACCTAAAATTTTGCAGACATATCCAAAATGCTATTATGAACCTGTTCCAACTTCTGGAATTCCATTCCGACCTCGATAGCCTATTTTCCACTGCCGACCGGAAGTCACCAAAAACTTACTTCCGCCAATTCAAGCCTAATTCTACACCGGACATCACACAAATATTCTGAACACACACCTAAGTCCCAAATCACCTAACGAAGCTATCCGTACCATAAAATCCGCATTTCGTGGTCGTTTACCAATAAGTCAACTCTCAGATGACTTTTCCAACTATAAAGCTATTCTTAGAGACTAAGTGTCTTAATTCTCACTACAACCATTCCGATTCCGAGCCAACCGACTCTAACACATCATAAACAATATAACCAATCTGTGACAAGGCAAAAACAGGAATAATAATGAAATTTCTACGGAACGACCGGCCGGTTCGTTACAATCCTAATTTTATTTTCATATTGATTAATCAAATACTTAAAATAAAATTTCATTATATATATATATATATATATATATATATATATACTAGCAGAAGTAAAGCCGTGCTATCGCACGAGCCGAACATTGCAATTAAAATTGTATGAAAGAAGAATATTCTAATATTATAGTGATATTTTGACTAGTTTTTCATAGAATATCCCTGTAAATAATTTTAATTTTTAATTAATATTCTCAAGTATTAACGAAAAATTTCAAAATATTTAACTGCTTAGCTATTAAATATCTACTACTTGAATATCCTTAATGAGTCAACTTTCTCGAGATTGATTTCTATATACCATCCAATTCAATAATTTTAACTAAACTTTTGGATATAGTTAGTTTATTAAAATTTCACGTATGATATTAAAAAAATATAAATAATAAGTAAGTGTAAGAAATATTTGTCGACGAAATATTAACACAAGTTTCTATCATTTTTTATTTTCGCAGGAAGTCAGTCCGTTTCAAACGGTAGTAATGCAAATAGACGTATCACTTGCAACTTAAGAAGTAACTAAATTAAAATGTTTGTCGGTTTTTTCCATAATATATATTCAAGTGATTTGGTCCATTATATAGGGTAAATAAAAAAATATAAATTAAATTAATAACTAAATTAGTAATTATCTTAAATGTTAGTATTTAAAAATAAATAAACTCGTGACAATATAAGGCTCAATAGGTTAGAAATAATTTAAATTAGAAACTAATTTTAAAGCTGCAAAATTAATGTAAAATTTTACAATAAATTTTATTTACATAATATTACTTTTATTAGAAAAAAAGGTATGTACATTCCTTTGTATTGAAAGAGTTGGCGCCCAAATAACTGTACTACTATTTGAAAGCATTACAAACTACTTAAATTGCAAAATGTTATAGTATGATCTTTATTTTCTTTCATGAATTTATAATGTTAAAAGTTTTAGATGAATATAAATATTAATTATTAACTTATTGACACAGGTTGAACTTAAACCTAGCATATATTTATATGTCAACATTATTCTTTACTTAATGATTTATTCTGCTATATTCTTTTATTTAGGGAATTTATTCTGCTACATTTTTATTATTTAGTGAATGTATTCTGCTACGCT
The DNA here is from genome assembly GCA_005239495.1 of Nicotiana undulata. NCBI lineage: Eukaryota > Viridiplantae > Streptophyta > Magnoliopsida > Solanales > Solanaceae > Nicotiana > Nicotiana undulata. The sequence goes on along the minus strand of ML244072.1, from coordinate 21,054 downwards.
TTAACTTGTTAATTTTATTTATTCAAACATAACTATTGATTTAACATATTTGCTATTCAAACTCAGCAATTAGTTATCTATTAGGTCCTAATTGCGTAAAACTTATAAATTTAATTGAATTCAAATTCAATTTCTTTTGCAATTTCTGTTATTGAAATTATTGAGCTGCCAAATATACTTGATTTAAAAAATCTTTGGATTTTGTTGAAGTATTTGTATTATGTGCTTATAAACAGATGCAACTTTCAAGGAATAGTGGTCTGACAACTTGTACTTTACATAGCTGAATCCACAAACTTAACAAAATACTCAAATTAGCCAACCCGGATCTTTGAAGTCACAACTCACGGACGGTCTAGGAGTAGTACACAAAATAGTCTGAAAGAAATAATACATATGTTTCTGAAGTACTAAAATCAGAAATAAAATTGAGTAGGGAAGGGGACGCTAAGGCCTGCGGACGCCCGCATGTCTATCTCAGTGCCTCCGGTGGACTGAAGGAAGCCTCCTCGATCAGTGTCCACAAGGTCCTGTACCGGGATCTGCACAAACATAAAGATGTGCAGGTGCAGTGTCAGTACAACCGACCCCATGTACTGAGTAAGTGTCGTGCCTAACCTCGGCGAAGTAGTGACGAGGCTAGGACACAACGAGTAGTATCACCTGTGCAGTTTAATAACATATGAAAGGAAATAACGACAGGAAATAAACAATTAAGTACAAAAACAGGGAAAAAACATGCTGGGGAAAAGGGGTAGCTATTACTAAAATAATGGAACAAGGCGACAGTTTAAATATCAAAATAATCACAGAAATTAACAACACCGAACAAACAAGTAAATAGAAACGGCATGACATGTCCCCTCGTGCATGAATAGCATAAACACGGCACGAAATGTCCCCTCGTGCATAAATATCACAACACGGCACGAAATGTCCCCTCGTGCATAAATATCATAAACATGGCACGGAATGTCCCCTCGTGCATAAATATCACAAACGCGGCACATAATGTCCCCTCGTGCATAAATATCATAAACACGGCACGGAATGTCCCCTCGTGCATAAATATCATAAACATGGCACGGAATGTCCCCTCGTGCATAAATATCACAAACGCGGCACATAATGTCCCCTCGTGCATAAATATCATAAACACGGCACGGAATGTCCCCTCGTGCATAAATATCATAAACATGGCACGGAATGTCCCCTCGTGCATAAATATCACAAACGCGGCACATAATGTCCCCTCGTGCATAAATATCATAAACACGGCACGGAATGTCCCCTCGTGCATAAATATCATAAACATGGCACGGAATGTCCTCTCGTGCATAAATATCACAAACGTGGCACAGAATGTCCCCTCGTGCATAAATATCATAAACACGGCACAGAATGTCCCCTCGTGCATAAATATCACAAATGCGGCACGGAATGTCCCCTCGTGCATAAATATCATAAACACGGCACGGAATGTCCCCTCGTGCATAAATATCATAAACACGACACGAAATGTCCCCTCGTGCATAAATGTCATAAACACGACACGGAATGTCACCTCGTGCATAAATATCATAAACACGACACATAATGTCGCCTTGTGCATTAATATCATAAACAACAGTTTGGCAAGAAAATCAACAATAAGGACCATAAATCATAACACCCCGGCAAGGGAACAATCAACAGAAATAATATTGTCCCGGCAAGGGACACAACTATAACCAATTTCACTCAAGTGTATAACTTAACAAAATATTCATCAACCGAACAATTACTCAACGGTACTCACAACCAAGAATTTCCATCAAATGAATGACCACCAAAGTGAAATTTAATCCCTAACACGGTAAATATCGATGGAAATCACATAATTCATAATACTCGACTCACGGTCATGCTTGACAACAACGCATAGGTACTCGTCACATAACCTATACATTGAACATGGAATAAACACGTAGAAATTAAGAATCAACACCTATTCCCTCAAGCTAAGGTTAGGCCAAACACTTAGCTCGACTTCCACGATCAAAATCAAGCCTCAAGCACCGCTTTTCCTTTTGAACCCGACTCCAAATCAATCGTATCTAGACATAATCGACTCAATAACGTCAATAAATGCTAAAAAATTCGATTCCAATGCTTAATTATAGACTTTCTAAAATTCTTCCCAAAATCCAAAAGTCGACCCCGGGCCCGCTTGGTCAAAACACGAGGTTCAGACCAAAATCCGATCACCCATTCACCCACGAGCCCGAATATATAATTTGTTTTGAAATCCAACCCCAAAACGAGGTCTAATTCCCAATTTCTCAAAAATCCCTAACTCTACCCAAATCCCTAATTTCCTACCCTTAATCTCATGTTTTAGTCGTAGAAATCTAATGGGTGTTGATAAAAATAAAAGAAAATGAGTTTAGGATCACATACCTATAAAGCTATGGTGAAGTTTCCCTTCAAAAATCTCCCAAAGAAGTGTGGAGAAGAAGAAGTTGTGAAAATGGGGTAAAACTCCCGTAAGTGTTCTGCTTTGGGCTAAAAGGAATCACTGGGAAAAATTACCTTTCGCGTTCGCAAGCCCTTGGCCGCGTTCGCGAAGGTTTGACTCATTTGACCTCTGCGATCGCGAGTCCTTGGCCGCGTTCGCGAAGGTCTAGCCTTCCAGGCCTATGTGTTCGCGTGCTATAGGCTGCGTTCGCGTAGCCTTAAGACCACCCAGCCCCCAGCCCAATCCTAACTCTATGCGTTCGCACCCCTGGGGACGCGTTCGCGTAGAGACACTGTCCAGTTCTCCGCGTTCGCGTCTCCCTCTACGCGTTCGCGTAGAGTAAAACCCCAGGCCTCCCTTTTTTCCTTCACGTTCGTGTGGGTTACCATGCGTTCGCGAAGGGTATTGCACCAGACACCAGCAACCAGTCCTAACACCGGATTTTTCAAGTTCAAAACACTGCGACACCTACCCGAAACACACCCGAGCCCTCGGGGCTCAAAACCAAATATGCACACAACCTCAAAAACATCCCAGGGACTTATTCGTGTAATCAAATTACCAAAATAACGTCATAAACATCGAATTAAACCCCAAAATCAATGAAATTTTCCAAAAACTTCAAAAACTTCAAAATTTGCATTTAAGGTCCGAATCACGTCAAATGAAGTCCGTTTCTTACCAAACTTTACAGATATTACATAAATATTATATCGATCCTGTACCGGGCTCCGGAACCAAGATACATGCCCGATACCACGAATTTCACATATAATTACACTTTCAAAAACCTTTTATATTTTCAGAAAATAATTTCTTTCAAAAATTCATTTCTCGGACTTGGGACCTCGGAATTCGATTCCGGGCATACGCCCAAGTCCCATATTTTCCTACGGACCCTCCGAGACTGTCAAATCACGGGTCCGGGTCCGTTTACCAAAAATGTTGACCAAAGTCAACTTTATTCAAATTTCAACTACAAAGTTGCCAATTTCTTCAGTTTTTTTCACATAACAGCTTCCCAGCTACACGCCCGGGCTGCGCACACAAATCGAGGTAAGATAGAAGGAGGTTTTCACGACCTCAGAACACAGAATTACTAAAAATACACGGGATGACCTTTTGGGTCATCACAAGTTACTCTAGTTCTTTCAGCCCAGTATTTGTAGTGTTCTTTAGTAGTTCGTGAATTGTGACCAGACCCTGGGGTAGTTTTAGAGTTATTTATATAATTAGTTCGTGGCTCGGTTTATTTATTCGTTTATCATTTCTTATTTATGAAGTCATTAGTTGGAAATCATTAGATTTAATTTACTTTAAATTATCTTATTGTGTTTAAGTAAAAAAAATCAAAGGGAGTAGTTAATCGAACTCTAACATTGGCTTGCCTGGCAAGTGTGGTTTTAGGCGCCATCACGATCCCTAAGGTTGGGGAGTTTGGGTAGTGACAAATATAGCCACAACTCGTAATGTATAACCATAAGTGGAAAACAATTTCACTGAACCATTTTTCTTAAAACATGAATACATATGGGCCGTCAAGGCCTCTGACACATTGTACAAAATGAACTTATGTCTACAAATCCTCTAATACTATTTGACATCAAATGGGACAAGGTACTGGCTTACCCATAAGTCTGTAGAAAAATTATGACACGATGACTCATAAACTCGGCTGCACTCCGAATGAGGTGGAGTCATACCGATCCTTCGCTGAAGCCAATCTCATCTACTATAAGGGCTCGTCAAACTGATTATCTATACCTGGAGGCACGAATGCAGCGTCCCCAAAAAAAGAACGTCAGTACGAATGATGTACTGAGTATGTAAGGCAGAAATGAAACATAACCATAATTCAACATTAATTAAAGACATATAAGAATCAACCTGAATCGCTGAAGTGCCATCGTATATGCATACTTATACTTATATATATAATACTTCTCTTTGAATCTATTATTCATATCGTATGATGCATGACTGCCCAGCTGGTCAGTGGTAACTGTCCGACCGGCCGTAACACGATGGTAAATGTATGACTGTCCGACCGACAGTAGCTCGGTGGTAATGTAACTGCCCAACCGACCGTAGCTCAGTGGTATATGCATGACTGCCCTACCGGACGTAGCTCAGTGGTAAATGAATATGCATGTCTTCTCAACCGACGGTAAATAATGATACATAACTGCCCAATCGGTAGTAACTGCCCGACCGGCCGAGCACGGTGGTAAATGAATATGCATGAAGATGCGTGAATTACTATATTATAAACATTAACATCTTTATTAAATGCCTCAATAGGGAACTAGATACATACTTAGACATGTTTGGATATCACTTTATAGGAATGAATAACATAGATATCCTTAACTGTTGAGAGTAGAACCACTTATGGAATAGCATTACGTTTACTTCTCGTAACTTGGATCATGCCAAAAGAAAGAAGGATTAGCCTTAATGTACCTGAATTGTAAATAATCTTTTGACTTCAGGAGCCATGTTTGGCAATAGCCCTACAACTTTAAGGCTGGGCTAATGTGGTGTTTGGGAGCCGCATTACAATGGAGGTTATTATGCAACACAGAATTCTTTATTGCAGTATAAGTCTGGTAGCCACAGTAAAGAATGATCTTAATAAAGAAGGAAACAGAAAAACCGAGACTAAAATTTGAATTAGAGCCTGCTTATAAACTATAGTTGCATGATTTATAAAGGAAACAATTTTCTTTCCTTTGATCTTTTCCCGTGCAACTACAAGATGCTTTCCAAAAGCCTCACCTAATTAAGATTGGTGTCACACTTCTTTCTCAAAGTGTTACACCTTGCAATCTTTAATGCCTAGTCAATTAAAGGGAAGGGATGATTGCCACGTGGGGGGAGGGGTTAAATCTTATCCCACTCTTTAATTAATTACTCAATAATTAATCAATTAAACACATAATTAAGAATTATCTCAAATTATTTAATATACTATTCACTTTTAATACACTTTATATATACCATACTATCATGGTCATGTGGTACCATATAAAATCAATACATACACTATTATTTCATTAAAACATCCAAGTAAAATTACATATATTTTTTTTCAACTTCTAATTTTCCTAATCTCATATAAAGAGTAAAATTTTTCGTATGCTTAATTCTTAAAATGGTAAAAAGGTAACCTTCTTTTCTTGTGAGAAAATAATTTCTATCTTTACAATAAAGAAAATCTCATAAACTTTCTCATATTATGAGTATAATTTACCATATATTAAAATAGTAATAATGGTAACTATTCAAAATTATACTTATAAAACTATTACTAAAATACTCCACTTAAAAGAAAATACCACACTAACATAATATCTAACGTGTCAAGGTTGATAAACTTACGGGGTATTAATACCTTCAAGCTCATATGAATTACTACGACTTATCCTAATATTAAAGTACGGGATGCACCAAACATGTTTCTCGAAGATCACAATATAAAAAGGATCTTGTCAACACCATATCATCCCAGTGGGAACAGACAATCCGAATCAACGAACAAGACCATCATTCAGAATCTAAAGAAAAGATTGAACGACGCTAAGGTAAAATAGAGAGAAGTATTGCCCGAAGTCCTTTGGGCATATCGAACAACGTCATAATCCAGTATGGGGGCAACACCGTTCTCCTTAGTATATGGCGCCGAAGCTCTGATCCTCGTTGAGGTCGGAGAACCTAGCATCAAGTTTCGATACACAACAGAATTTTCAAATCACGAGGCTATGAATGCAAGCCTCAGATTACTAGATGAAAAACGGGAAGCTGCCCTTGTCTGAATGGCCGCACAGAAGCAGCGCACATAAAGGTAATACAACCGAAGGGACAATCTTCGACACTTTAGAATCGGGGACTTAGTTATGAGAAAAGTCACCCTCAATACTTGAGACCCAAACGAGGAAAACTCGGCCCAAATTAGGAAAGATCGTATCAGGTCCTCGATATCATCGGAAAGGGATCCTACAAACTTGGCACGATGGCGAACAATTTCCAAATAATTGGAACATATCACTCCTCAAACGATATTATTACTAAGGTATGACCTTCTCCGTTTTCATTTATATTTTATACTAACATGTTGCAGTTGTTCGGCTGAATCCGAACACAAAGTCCTTAGGTCTAAAAGTACGCGTTGCACTCTTTTTCCCTTCGACGTATTTTTGTCCCAAGTGGGTTTTTCCGGCTAGGTTTTTAACGAGGTAACCATTGTTCGTGCTAACATAGAGCAATCCAATAGTATCTGAGGCTTCTTTACAATCAACCTCGAATACAAGGGAGCATCACCCTCAGCTGTTTTCAAAGAAAATATTTCGTGTCAACAGGGTCTTGATAGGTAAATTTTGTAAAGGGCCAAATGGTCAAATGAACCGTGTCCATGTAGATTACTTGAGCCCTAATGGAAAAACATGTACGCATGAATAGTCTATTGAAAGAAGTATTTTTTCCTTACTAGATGTTCCATGCCTTACAGAAATTTCTAATTTACAATTTCATACTTATGATCTATTGCGAAAATTGGCTCAAGGGCCGATCGCAACTTAAGCTCGAACAATTAAAACTATACTTGGGGACTGCCGTCCAAAAACCGACATGTTCGAATTATTAAACTTCGAGACCGTACGACTTTAAGAAGGCAATCCTCGATTTTATAGGCCAAGGCACCCTACTAGGGTGCTGACACTTCAAACAAGTTTGAAGTAGAATTGGGAAATAAGCCCAAAAGGCAAATCCCAAGGCTACAACCAAACTAACGCGGTTCGGAGACGTCCGAATTCTGTAATGAAAACAGTCCTTCGAATACTTTTATAAACTGGTTTAAAAAGTCTACCCTCGACAAAATAGCAAAAGGGTTTCGACAACGTTAACACTCGAAAAACCTTAAGGGGTATCGAACTATTCGAAACTGCGAACAATTTTGTACTGAACAAAATTGTGCTAAGGCACAAAAAAACAAAGGGTTTCAATAACACTAAATCCCGAAAAAACCTAACAGGTACATACTTACATCGTGCTAAGGCATGAAAAAATTTCATATGGTTAACTTTGTAAGCGGGAAAGGGGGAAAAACCACTCCTTTGAGGTCGTGTTGGCCCGATTCAAGAGCCGAAGGGCCGTCATATTTTTTGTGTTCGAGAAGTCATCGTCACTCAACTCGACTACAAATACTATATTAGTTTGGCTTCGATCAAGTTGCCTAAGTTTCAAATGCACGAACAAAAGTTTCACAAGGCATAAGTGGGTCAAAATTCTCACAAGGAGTGAAGTGTATCAAAATTTTCATAAGGCATAAAGCGAATCAGAATTTTCACAAGGCAACAATCGAGATAAGGACAAAGACAGAGTGAAAAAAGAAAACATTTTATGAATATGAAGATATTTAGAATGACCAATCGAGGTCCTACACAAAAGAAAGAAAAAGAAAAAATACAAAAACTCCGGGCAGCTTCTTCATCGGGGTCCTCCCCATTTTCGGACCAACTATTGTTGCCATCATCATCGTCATCATCAGAAGAGGCCAATGCTCTAGCATCATCTTCATGCTCTTTTGCCTTTGCTATCTCTACAGTAAGATCGAAACCTCGAGCGTGGATCGCCTCGAGAGTTTCCCTCCGAGATTGGAATTTAGCAAGTTCGACGATCTAATATGCTCGAGTTTTAGCAGTCTCGACGGCCTCTCTCTCTTGGACTTGAGCGGATTCAACATCGGCCCGATAGATGGCAACTATCGCATCAACCTCGGTCTGTGCCTTTTCGGCCTCGGATTTGGCCTTTGCATGTTTGGAAGCCAACCGAGCCTCGAGCTTCTCTATATTCTTTGCTGAGCCGAGCTTTTTTCCTTCATGCCTCGAAGCCGGCCTTCGACCGATGATAATTGGGCTAGAGCAGTATCTTTCTCTGCAGCAAGGTGGTCCATGTCTTCCTTCCACCCATAGGACTCCGCCTTAATCGTCTTGATCTCCTCTCGAAATTGCTCGATCCTCTCGATCTTTTGCTGCAATTGTGATATTGAAATGTTAGCTTCCAATCCCGAATCAAGCCCACGAGCTTTTAAGAGTATCATTACATGCCGATCAGGTCAGTTTGATCCTTGTGAGCCTTGGCCAATTCGGCTCGGAGGTGCTTAATATCCTCATCCTTTTCCCCGTAGAGGAGTTTGAGGGCATTCCTTTCCTCTGAGAGCCCTTGTAGGTCGGTCTCACATCGGCTCAGCTCCGCATGGGACTTAGGAAAAGCCTCCCGATGGAGCACCAAAGCCTGTATGGAAAAGAAAAGGGAGTTAGACAGAAGATGGAGGAATATTACATCAACAAAGGAATCAAGACCTACCTGATTTAGGGTTCGTTGTGCCTCATCGAAGAGGCTGGATGCATCATTCTTGTCGAAAGCGTCTTCGACCCCAATAAAACAATCTCGGAAGGTATCCTCCCCACCTGGGACTCCGTCTACCTCGGGGGTCCTCAAAGCTTGAGCATCCCGAATTGTTTCTTCAGAAAAGGCAGGGAGAGTAGGTGAGTCCCCGACTATTACTTCCCCAAGTGAGTCACTTGGGTCGTTTTATAAATTCGAGGGATTTTAAGAATGGTCCCCTCGAACGTGCCCGTCTTTGATGGGGGACAACCTCGATCTCAGACGACTCGGGGACTTTTCCTGAATCCTTCTCCAAGGCCCCCTAAGCCCGAGGCGAGATCTAACCAACCACCACCGATTCAGCAGCCTTTGGGGCCTCGATGGTTTTCTTCACTCAGGCCACCAGCACCAAGCCATCATCTTCATCATCATCATCATCATCATCATCATCTTCTTCTTCTTCTTCTTCTTCTTCTTCTTTTTCCCTTAGCCGCTGAAGTACAACAGCAGGAGGGACAACAACATCTGTCTTCGGTTTGCTAACTGGATTTTTCTTCTTCTTAGGTTTTAGGTCCTTGTAGGTCGAGGCCCTTTTCCTCTTATTATTTTTTGCCGGTATCGGAACCGGGGTCGAAGCCTCTTCCTCGCTAGACGGGGGCTCATGACCGCATCTTTTCCCATGCCTACATATGAGAAAGTTGAGTAAGTATAAAAGGAGATCATGATCAAATCATCAGATATGTGAAAAGGGATCTTAAAATGATTCTTGGCCTCCCATCGGCCTTTTTCTAGATCACACCAACAGCGCTCGGCGTACGTGGAGGTCGAGGCCAGTTTCGGAACCCAGCTCTCAAGGTCGGGGATCGCACATGGCATCTAAGCAACCGCTACATCACGAAAGGAGATATTAATAAGAAAAAGCAGAAGAATGAAATAATACATGGAAGCTAATGGTGAGATAATACTTACGCTTCATGTTTCAGTTTTCAGGAAATGACAATTTTTCCGCCGGAATGAGTGTTTAACCAAAGAATTAAATCTTTTGACCAAAGCTATTTTTAGGATGAACGCGGGTTACTGATAATCAAGGAAATTATATTGAGTAAATAGGAATAAGTAAAAGACAATAGTATGATATGCGGAAAAGTAAAGTAGGTTGTATTCGAAGTCCAGATGCCCATTACAAGTTACATTCTCTTCCTTTATATAGGGAGTTTCTTAATATAACATTTGATTCTTGCAATGATTGCACATTAATGACTAATTATTACATTAATGAGGCGTTACAAAGGGTAACCGTAACTGTTGTATGAAAGTTACATAACGTATAGGTCATTTATTGAGGGTTCTTGATCTACCCGTAGCTCTGTCCAGTTTCACTTTGACCGTGTCTTCCTCGTTTTGATTAGGTTGAGTTTCCCGTAGCTGATGAACTCAAAGGTTTATTGAACCGTGCCTCTTTGTTTTGTTCCTCTTTATACAATCATATCTAGCTGTCGCGTTTTCCTTGATCCACGTAGTTGGCTGAGTAGTCAAGAGTCAGCTTACGTGTGAGACTCTTTTTTACCAATACAGATAGTCCCCCCACTTACCATATATTTATCGATTAATATTTGGTAAGTTGATACATATTTATGGCGGGAATATTTTGTCGCCGCTTTGTCTCAAAGCGTTGTATCCTTCCATGAACATAGGCGTTGTTTGTCACTTCCATTTAATGCCCATACCACGTGTCCTTCTCAGATTGGTTCTGCAATTATTCGGCGTCTTTTAGGGCTTTTTGCGGCTGCGTTAATTCCCGAAGTGACATCTTCCATTATGACTTTTCATCATTATTTTTTCCATGTTTGACGGTTGCCCTTAAGTATAAATACCCTTCTTCTTTTCTTTACTTTCACGAAACACTTTCTAACTTGTCTTTTTTACTCGTAAAGAATTTTTCATTGCTTTTGTAAACATTTCTTATTCAAATCAATCCAAAAGAGTAATAGATGTAGAGAACTTAACACCTTCTTCTGCTCCAATTAGGAGTCGGAGGGGTGGTAGACTGAGGAGTCTAGGATCTGCTCCTTCCAGAGGTTCTTCTTCCTCTCAAATAGTCTCCCCTCCTTCTGCCAGGTCTCTAGTTTCTCCTAGGGCTAGAGCTTCCCGTTCTTTATCTAGAGATAGAGAGGAACACCTTCATGAACCCAGAGTTGATGAGATTATTCCCGCTGAATTTGTCTTTACTAGGGACAATCAAGTTCCGGTGGATCAGTCTTCTTCTCTTGATAGTGTCGAGAGATACCTAACCATTATTACTGAAGGTCATATTTCCTTAGTTCGTAGGGAATGTTTTTGGAGGTCTGATTTCCCTGTCTACATTCCGAATAGTAATAAAAGAATTACGTCTTACAAGACGGGATATTCTTTTATTTATACGTACCCTTTCACTTTAGGGTTTAGACCTCCCATTGATCCGGTCATAATCGAGTTTTGTCGTTGCTTCAATATTTTCTTAGGACAAGTTGGTCCGCTTGTGTGGCAAGTTGTCGCATGTCTTAGGAGTTTAGCTTCTTTAGCCTCGGTTCCTTTTACTTTTATCCATCTCATTTATCTCTACTCTCATGTCCTATTTCATCAAGGGGTGTTTACTCTGGTTGCTCGGAGTAAAAGAGTGTTGGTAACCCCTGGAGATCATAAGGACAGAGGTTGGTACCTCCGGTACGTTGCTGTACCCACTGCTGGTTTAGTGGGTGAAGAAAATCTTCCCTTCCCTGAGAAGTGGAATCGTGCACGTGAGTACATTTTAGCTCACATTTATTTACTTTTCTTCTTTTTGATTTGAGATGTTTTATTAACACCGTATCTATTTCTTTTTCTTTTAGCAATCATGGGTACAGTTGAGAATGTCTCCGGTATCCGTATTGGGTAGAGAAATTGTTGTCTATTGCTCCTTCGAAAGAAAGATCTTGGAAGTACTTCACTGGGAAGTATGGTTGGCAAGTGAAGACCCATGGTAAGTGAAGCTTTTGTTTTTACTTCTTTTCTTACTCGAGCCTTTTTTTTCTTCTTGCTTAATCCTTCTCTTTCTGATAGGATTTTTTGCTCGTGGGGTGTCTGCTACGTCTGTTCCGAAGATGTCTTTGGCCCAGGCCCAAGAGATTATTGTTGGTTC
>ML244071.1:970-32117 GCA_005239495.1 Nicotiana undulata | reverse complement strand
AATTCATAAAATAGAGAAGACTCACACGAGAGGACTATCCTGTCATTAACTATTACCATCACAGCATCATGCTAGAAGCCTAGCACACACCAAAAAAAAAAAATTCAGAACACACGAATCTGACACCAAGGATCATACCTCTACCTAACTCTGCTGCAACGCGTGATCCCATTCAAATGCTGGACCACATGAAATACTCCAACCCACCTTGCTCAAAATCAATAACCATGCGAAATTCGACATCAATTATTCAAAGTGCATTGCCATAACCACGGGGGAAATCAGATGATACCATGCCACCCGAACCAATAATAACATAACCAACACGTCTCAATCCTGCAGCACCCAATTACTTACCTTACTCAAATCTAGGTAAAAAGCCCAATTAGAACCGCACCCTATGCACATATAACCAATGATCACAACTCCTCGAACACTGAAAGGTAATTCATAGATCACTCCTAAGCACGAATAAGCTCAATGACAATCAGATGGTACATCCCTCAACAATAGCAATTTGGAGTCAACAATTCCGACTCAGTGTAGAACACACACCCATACTGGCCTACCAAAAATTCTAAATCAACTCTGGTCATCTGCATCAGGTAGATAACTCTCCCAAGGTTCATAGTAACTGAATCTTGACACATACTAACACCCGACTAGCTTCGCTCGCATCCTCATAGTTCACAACTACAAAAATAATCTGTTCATGAAAACTCCCAGTCTCAAAATCCATTAGGCGCACCAATTACCATATCTGATCTCAATTCCACCACTCAAATATATAACACGCCCCTAATACTCTATCATTCCACGAGGGATACCCCCATAATTCCTCTATGTCACTAAGAAACCTTGAATATCAACAGTCGATCCAACAAGAGAGCGTCGTAACACCAATGAAGCACCCTTATTCAAACACATTGCCTTAAACACATTGTCCTTAATGAATGTATACTCTCATCTAGCCACCCAATAGTGGTATTCTTTACCTAATCATCTAAAATTTCCAGTTCTGACCTTCCTTCCAGAACTGTATTGTGACCTCACATATGCCACTCTCCACTATACACAAAATACCGCATACGCCATGCAATCCTATGATAAATATGAGAACTTCATGCTCCCTTCCTAGCCACAAACAACTACGTACCCAACTAGCCAAGAACTTTCCATTTGATCCCATCTAGAAGCAAAATCACTATACATCACATGGCCCTCACGCTAGTAGAAATATACATCTCTAACCATGGTAGAAACCATCAAGACCTCTCCGAATCACATTTGTACAACACCAACCGTCAGGACTGAATCCTTCTAACTCAACCAAGCTACGCATGCCACCAAATTCCAAGAGAATTGCTAAGAAATACCTGTAACAACTCATTACCTTATAAACACCCAAAGAAATAACCATATCCCTTATCATGCCGATCTGACGTACTACCAAGATGTCCTATTTATCTAAGTTCCTTCTGACTTACCTTCGAATTGATACTTCTTCTTGCCATAATACCGCAATTCTCAATCCCGACTCACCGCACGAAACCCGGGCATAAAAATATATCGTCTAAGGCTCATAAGCCGCTGAATACTCCCTCAGTTATCCTCAAATGCACCACATTAGAAATATTTACCTTGAAGAGACTTCCTGCGAATTTAAAGTCATTACCTTCACTTTCCTGATACTGATGGATAGAATCCATGATTATGCAGTTACACCACAAGCCTTGACACCTTCCCCGTAAATCTCAGTTTTGGTCCTTCTCACACCTTGAAGATCCTTGATCACTACATATAACCTTGAATCCGTCTGAACCATTCTCGAACGCCATTTACTCTACGCAATTTCAGTTACACTAACCAAGTAAACAGAACGACATGGCCCCTCTTGTAATCCATATACTAGGAAAGTAATCCACACATTTGGAGAAACAATCAAACTCATACACTGCACACACTACCCCTTCAAGAAAAACTCAATCATTCAACAAATTCCATTACCCGTAAAGTACATTACGACTTGTATCGAAGAAATTTCCATCACTCGAGTCATTCCCAAACTCCGCCTCTGTAGGTCGTAACTGATTCACCAACATACCTCGAAGTGAAACCAATACAACACATAATCGTGTAATCAACTTATCATTAGTGGACTCCCCCACTTGGCTCAAAGCCAAAGATCAAGACAAACAATAACTCACGATGCCCACACATTATCACTGCCACCATACTGTGGTGGGATTCAACTAAATCCTTCATACGCTCATATGGCCCAGACCATCTAACCCTCAACTCGTATGCAAATCTCGCATTCACCATTGTAATGATCATGCGAACTCCCACAAACGAGCTAAAATCAAATTACAACATACATCATCTACTGGTAGAAAAGAACTTGCTACAGATAAACATAAGGGTCACACACCTCAAGACAACCCGCAGAAGATACCCCTACCTGCTTAATCTCAAAATGTTATCTCCTTATACACTTCCGAAAATCATAGCCATCACGCAATTAATATACCTTCCTATATTAGAACACAATCACTGCCTACCCCCAAGACATCTCATTTAGCGGTATAAGAACCTGAAGCTGATGGCAATACTAACACTGGGTTGTGGTCAAGGAAATCTTGAGCTTCGGGAATATCTACTCACACTCATTCGACTACCTGAATACCCTCACTGGATGCCACGTGCCCCAAGAATGCTACTAAACTAAGCCAAAAATTCACACTTGGAGAAATTCGCACAAAGCTTCTCCTCCATGTATCCTTGTACTACCATCATCAAATGCCGAGTATGCTATCCCTGGCTACGAGAGTACGACAGGATGACATCAATAAATACAATAACAAAGGAGTTATAACACGTCTAAATACACCGACAATCAAATACATAGACAATGTTGGGGCATTGGTCAGCTCAAAAGACATCACAGGAACTCAGAACACGACCGAAGGATCCGCTTCACTCCACATCTAAACAACACTAGAGGTCCTTCACTACACTCCCAGCTCGAGGACATATTCTAACTTAAGACTGAAGTCAAATAATCAATGGTTTTTGCCATATCTCCTGCCAATTCATTTTGGTCACAATCAAACAACCTGAATACATCTAACTATCCGATCACATTCACCATGTAGTCATCTAGTCACAAAGGTCCATCAATAAGGGCACAAACGGACATATAAGTCCCCCAACACATGTGCTCACACAATTGAAATCTCAACACTCAAGCCACAGACAAAATTCGGCCTCAAGTCCTTCCGACTGGCCCATTATTAACATGTTAAAAATCACATCTCACCCATGGAAGTCATTAGCCGCCGACGCACAACTGATACCAAGCGCCTGCATGCGCATTCAAATACATGAAAGAAATTCAAAGAGTTACGCTTTTGGATGAATAAATGCATTCGCACGATAAAAAATCAAGAATGTGGAATGTTTCCTAAGGGTTCTGCAGCCTCTCGAAGATAAGTACAGACGTCTTCATACCGATACGGAAGACTCTACTAAACCTTCTCATGACCGTTGAGTCCTATGCAACCTAGAGCTCTGATACCAACTTGTCATGATCCTAAATCCTAACAAGTCGTGATTGAGCCTATTGTGGAACTAGGCTAGCCAACCATCACATAAGTACCCCTTTTCGTTCGATTATAATAATTCACAATTCAATAATAACAACAAACATAGGAATAAATAAATTCTTAAAGTCTTAGCGCCCCAATAATAGTCTAAACACAACCTCCCAAGACTAGAGTCAACATCGTCACGAGCATCTACGAATTTAAACTAACTCTACTAATGTCTTAAATAAAGTCTAGGAATGAAATACTAAATTAAATAAGGAAGGGAAATGGAGAAGCTGTGGATGCTGGACAGCTACCTCGAAATCCCGTAAACTGCTGCTAACGAACAAGGCAGCTACTACTCCAAATCGGTACCTGGATATGTGCACAGAGGCATATGGAGTAATGATGAGTACGCCAACTCAGTAGTAATGAAAATAAATCGTAGTCTGAGTGATGATAGGCTATAATTACATATTTTAGTCGCTTATTACACTCTAGTTTACTGCACTTTAATTGAGTTTGAGCTTTAATCGCTAGTGTTTTGCATTAACTGTGTATTTTATGCCTTGTAGGAATGATTCCATGCTATATAGATGTTATGGAATAAATTTAAGTGTTTTGGAGCTTTGAAGTATGAGTAAAAGCTCAAGTAATTAAGTTGAGATCGTGTTCGGGGGTCAAATTTGATAATTGAGAACAAACGAAGACTCGAGGAGATATATTGTGCATTGTATAGTAAAATGGACATAACTTTCTGCTCCAAACTCCATTTGGGATATATATAATATATGGTTGGAAATCTAAATCAAAGGGCTATAACTTTCATGTTGTACGTTGTTCCCAATTCCAAACGTAACATGGTAAAAAATGCGATCGAAATTGTGACGGCGGACCTGACGCGGACTGGGGCAGAATAAAACCCACTAGCGCGAGATTAGCGCGGCCGCGCTAGTGGCGGCCTGCAAACTTGTCCTTTTTTGCGTAGGAAAAGGTATAATTGTTTAGGCCCGACCCTACTTGGTATATATACTTGGGAGAACATTATGTTTAGGGGATTGGACATATTTTGGACACAAATTCGACCTAAGGAGACAAAGACACAAGAGGAGCAAGGCGGGGGAATTCTTCTACGAGTTTTTCCTTCTTCTTCCTATTTTACATTGTTCATGAATTCTTTTGTAGTTTTTATCATTGTTATGAGTAGCTAATCTTTTAACCTAAGGTTTTCGTGGAACCCGTTGGGGATGAACTCGTTGTTATATTAATATAGTTTTGATTTGGTTGTTAATCTCTATTTGTTCAACTACGTTCTTGTTGTAGTTGATTGAAAGGCCATCAATTAGCTGTTCCTATTTATTATGTATCTGCTTGAGAGAGAGTGCATATTTAGGTAGTTGTTTGAACAACATCACTCCCGGAGTATAGGCGAGAGTCATAACCGAGGGTTTAGAGGTTGGATTAGAGATAACGATACCTCGGGTGCAATCTAAAGTGAATTGTAATGTGAATCTAGCTAGCGTAGCTTGAGAGAGTGCGTCTAGTAAATTATCATAATTTCTTGAGAGAGATTTATGATAACTGTAGAGTTCATGATTGATAGAGACAACTAAGTCAAAACTATAGGAAACATACAACTAGGGGAATCAACAACGGGAAAATCCATTACCTTAGATCTTTAATCCAATTGTTTACAACTTCATGTTAGTTAATCTTAGTTTTATTAATTCTGTTTAGATGTAGTAGTAAAAACAACACCAAGTAATATTCATAACTTTTGGGAAAGTTGATTATAGAGAATCTAGTACTCTAATAACAACAATTGATAGGTTAATTCCCTGTGGGATTCGACTCTGGGCTAAATACTCAGATTATATTTGCAATGCCCGCTTAGTCTTTTTAGAAGACACAGTTGAGCGTGATCAAATTTTGGCGTCGTTGCCGGGGAATTAACGGTATTATCAATTGTAGTTGGAGGAAAATACAAAATTCTTAAGTGTAGTCAATTATCTTTGATTTCATTCACATATTGAATTTCTTTTATATAACTGGGCACAACCCACGACGGAGAATTTGGCCACAACAATAGTAGTCTCACAAATACAGGCTAAATCTTTTCAGATCACGAACAACATGCTGCACTTGTTGTAGAACAAGAGGATATTTTCGGGGTCGAACATTGAGGATCCTCTATCAGATTGTCTCATGAACCTAGATGAAGCTAATGGAGAAGACTTGGTAGAATGGGTACTTTCTCTTGAAGGCCAAGGTTTTTGGGAAAGGGAGCTCGAATTTGAGCCTTTGCACTTAGAGGGAAGAAAAACTCATCCTGCCAAGGACATTGATGATACGTATTTAGTTGACTCCAGTGTCATTGGTGTTGAGGATGTTGACAATCTTAAAGTTTATGTAGTTGAGCGCCTTGGTACACACTCCAAGCACTTTTCCACACTGTGTTTGGATGATGATATGGAAATAGAGTCGTCCGAGCCACTTGATGAGTCAAGGAGTAAGGAACAAGATGCCTACATTCTGGAATTCTTCATGCCAAAAAGTCGGGAATACACATCTCATCCAAAGTCCAAGGAACTCAGAATACTACATTATTTTCTTGGTCTAGTTAGATTCTTTCCACCGCCCCAAGAGCATAATCATAAGCTTGAAGCAAAACTTGGGGTCCAATTCATAAGTTCAAAGTGGAGGCAAAAAGTGATTCGCGTCGTGCCGCGACGTTAAATCAAGCGCTTTTTGGGAGGCAACCCGGCATTATTTATTATTTTTATTTTAGTTTATTTTTTATTATTATTATATTTTTCTTGTAGTGTCGATTTTTGATTTTTTTTAGGAGCATGGAATGCAAAGCCATTGGAAGGATGCTATAGCAAACCAAATGGTTGGAACTAAGTGTGAGGTACCAGCACGAAGGACCAGGCCTGGGAGAAGTCTGAGTACCCCATTAGATGCTAGTGCTTCGGCCTTTGGCCTACCAGGTAGTTTCTTTTACCCTCTTGTATGTATGAGTGTGCATTGGGGACAATGCACAATTTTAAGTGTGGGGTGAGGAGATTGTCTGGGTGACTTTCTATGCTATTTTAGTTGTGTTTGTTTAATTGAATAAAAAAAAAAAAAATTTAAAAAAAGAAGAAGAAATAGTTAGACTTTTCCCGACGATGGATCTATTAGACAATTTTCCTGAGGGATATAAGTCTAAAAAAAAATTCTTTTGTTAGGTAGTGTAGCAATTCCCCCTTGGTTTTTCTTTGTACCGCGGTTCTTTTCCAAGGGTTTTGTTTGAACCGGGTGTAGTTAGTTTTTTTAGGAAGAGGATCCATTGTGTTGTGTTTTGAATTGAAGCAATATCTCTTAACTTTGTTATGCCTTGAGAATAGCGAGTACTTTGGTTGTGACGCTTAGGCTCAGTTTTTGACTCTTGTATAAGTACCTTAAATTGTATGATTTTAAATTTGCTTAACTGCTTTGACTAGAGTGTCTATGAATCCAATCCTGAGTGAGTTATGTGCCATGTGTGTGTGAGGTGAGTGTTATTGTGTGCATTTCATTTGATGCCTAGAACTTGCCCCGTGTGTTTGCAAAGCGAAATAGTAGTTTAGTTCAGTCTTGGAAGTGATATAGGCGTTTCTTTGTTGAGCCAGTATGTATATTTTACCCGCCTAATTGTTACGTATCGTAGTTAACCCCTTTGAGCCTGTAATCCTATTTCTTTGACAACCACATTACAAGCCTTACCCAATTATTTGAATGGACTATCTATTTGAATCTTTTAACCTCTCATAAGCACTTGAATTGTTATGAACTTTGTAAAAGTTAGAGTGTGGGGTGGTTGGTTTGGCTTTTGAGTGGAACTAATGAAATAAGGAGAAAGGTGCACTGATTTGAAAAAGTAAGAGTCACTTGAAAAAAGAAAAAAAAGGAAGAAAAAATAGTTGTATTGTTGTGAAAAAAATTATCTATAGCCTTGATAAGTAGTGACTCTTGATGTAATTGTGCTTAAAGAAGTATGGGGTAAAATACATTGATGTGAAGGCGGAGTTTCGTTTGACATAAGTATGGGTTTGAATGTTAAAGTATATGTATTAAAGTGCTTAGGGAGGTTTAGTCACTCTTATATCTAAATATATCATACCCGTCCCGCAGCCTACATTACAACCAAATAAAGTCCTACTTGATCCTAGACTGAATGAACTTGATTAGTAGAGTAGTACACTACGGGCAAGCCTATGGTGCATCTTTTGTGGCACATGAATGTTATTTCTGAGAGTGAGTGAATTCTTTCTATCTTAAGTTCCTATGTGTTCTTAAATTTTATTGTGTGAAACTACTCTCTTTTGTTGTGTGATGACACTTGATTCATGAAGGAAAGGTAATGTCAGTGACCTCTATGTTAGAGTAAGTGGGTGAGCTGTGAATAATGCGCGGTACTTGTGAGTCAAATCTTGAGGTGAATATGTTACGCTGTAGTGCTTAGTCTATTTTAAATATTCTTGGTATGATGAGCTAGGAGAATTGCTTAAAACGCTCGTGTCTATATAAAGTGTAGTTTGATGCTCGAGGACGAGCAATGGTTTAAGTGTGGGGTGTTGATGATAGGCTATAATTACATATTTTAGTCGCTTATTACACTCTAGTTTACTGCACTTTAATTGAGTTTGAGCTTTAATCGCTAGTGTTTTGCACTAACTGTGTATTTTATGCCTTGTAAGAGTGATTCCAAGCTATATAGATGTCATGGAATGAATTTAAGTGATTTGGAGCTTTGAAGTCTGAGTAAAAGCTCAAATAACTAAGTCGGGATCGTGTTCGGCGGTCAAATTTGATAGTTGAGAACAAACAAAGACTCGAGGAGATATATTGTGCACTGTATAGTAAAATGGACATAACTTTCTGCTCTGAACCCCATTTGGGCTATATAATAAATGGTTGGAAAGCTAACGCAAAGGGATATAACTTTCATGTTGTACGTTTTTCCCAATACCAAACGTAAAAGGGTCAAAAATGCGATCAAAAACTGTGACTGCGGACCTGACACGGACTGGGGCAGAATAAAACCCCACTAGAGCGAGATTAGCGCGGCCGCGCTAGTGGCGGCCTGGAAACTTGTCCTTTTTTGCGTAGAAGAAGGTATAATTGTTTAGGCCCGACCCTACTTGGTATATATACATGGGAGAACGTTATGTTTAGGAGATTGGACATATTTTGGACACAAATTCGACCTAAGGAGACAGATACACAAGAGGAGCAAGGCGGGGGAATTCTTCTACGAGTTTTTCCTTCTTCTTCCTATTTTACATTGTTCATGAATTCTTTTGTAGTTTTTATCATTGTTATGAGTAGCTAAATCTTTTAACCTAAGGTTTTGGTGGAACCCGTTGGGGATGAACTCGTTGTTATATTAATATAGTTTTGATTTGGTTGTTAATCTCTATTTGTTCAACTACGTTCTTGTTGTAGTTGATTGAAAGGCCATCAATTAGTTGTTCCTATTTATTATGTATCTGCTTGAGAGAGAGTGCATATTTATGTAGTTGTTTGAACAACATCACACCCGGAGTATAGGCGAGAGTCATAACCGAGGGTTTAGAGGTTGGATTAGAGATAACGATACCTCGGGTGCAACAACAATTGATAGGGTAATTCCCTGTGGGATTCGACTCTGGACTAAATACTCAGATTATATTTGCAACGCCCGCTTAGTCTTTTTAGAAGACACAGTTGAGCGTGATCACTGAGAAATACGAAACACACAGCACAGATACACCAATTCACACAACCAGTAAAACACCAAGTCACCACAAAATATTCATCAAGTTCATAAGTTCGAAAACCAATTTTGCAGAAATCCTTTGAAACAAGTATAATTTCAATATATCTCAGTAAAATTCTCAATAAAAGCCAGTTTGAAAATCAAAGTAAATCATAGTTTGAAAACTCAGTAAAAATCATCATAAATCTACCCATCGGGCCATAATCATTTCTCGTAATAATATCCATCAGTATCAGCCCATCATGCAACTCACAGCCACTCAATATTAGCCCATCAGGCAACCTCACAGTCACTTAGCCCATCAGGCAACCTCACAGTCACTCTGCCCATCAGGCAACCTCACAGTCACTTAGTATCAACCCTGCGGGCAATATCACTCATTAGGTACTTGCGCTCACTGGGGGCGTGTACAAACTCTGGTGGGGCTCCTACAATGCAAGCGCTATAAACAAGCCACAACATGGGATAAATCACTCACAATATTGGCCAGCAGCTACACTCATATCATAACATTCTCACAATATAGGCCCGCAGCCTCACTCAGTCAGATACTCTCAATTTGCCCTTCAGGCTATAAATATATCGGGTTCTCGACCTAAAAACAGTGTTTCATTTTCAAGAAATAGTATCAAAATACTCGGGAGTGTCAAAACAATTTTCACAGAAAAGACTGAGTGAAAATTCATAACATATCAGTGAGGAAAAATAGTAAAAATATCCCCCAAGGGGTCAACAGATCGGCACTAGGCCCCAAACATGGCTTACAGCCCAAATCATATCAAAAGTATATCAATACTATTAAGTATTGGCTTAAAAATCGATTTCGCAACTCAATAGTTGCCTAAATAGGGAATATATTTCCAAAGATACCACCTTTGCATTCCAAAACCCGTGAAAGAGTGCAGAGTCCGGGGTTTCATACCCTCAGGACAGAATTTAAAGACATTACTTACCTTAAACTAGCCCGAAAAGCTACTCTTCAACCCGCTTGCCTATCGAGTCAACTTCCGAGCTCTCCAAATCTATAAATATTAGATCTTTATCGTCAAATTATGCTTAAGGAATGAATTCCAATTGAAAAATACCAATTTTAGCTCAGAACCCGAAATCGGTCAAAACCCGACCCCCTGTACCTCATCCTGGAACTCAAAAAATTTATATCAAAATGTTCTTTGTCATCTCCTGAGTACGTACATATAAAGAACGCTAAAATCGGAGTTCGTTTGACCCCTCAAATCGATCCCTAAAGGTCTCATAATCTCAAGCCCTAACTTCCCCTTTTTCTACTGATTTTCCATAAATTTACACTGATATTAAGGTCTTAAATCACCTATAATCAATTTATTAAGTCCAAAAGGCTCACCTCTATGATGAACATTGATTTTCTCTCTTCAAAATCGCCTCAAAAGCTTCTTCCCGTTAAAAATGGTGTAAAAAGGGTTAATGGTCGTGGATGGTTTTTTTTTATACTGCCCAGATATTTACTTTCCGCGATCGCGGTCAATCACACACGATCGCACAGCACAACTCTCCCTCCTCCTTCGCGATCGCAACACTGTGTACGCGATCGCACTGTGCATTCTGCCAGCCGACCCCACGCGCCCAAAACTCCCTTATGCGATCGCACCCTCATGCACGCGACCGCACTGAACCCCTCTCCCCTTCTCCGCGATCGCATGCCTCTTATTGCGATCGCAAAACACAAATGAGCCCGCCTCAATTTAACTCTCCGCGATCACACAAATTCCTATGCGATCGCAGTGAATAAAGTTCTGCTGTGCAAAAATCAGAAAACCAGCAATTTATTCAAGTCCAAATGAGTCCGTTAATCACCCGAAATCAATCCCGAGCCCCTCGGGACCCCAACAAAATTTAGCAACACATCCCATATGATCATTCAAACTTAGTTGCACCCCCGTAACACCAAAACTAACATCAAAACACCAAAATCACACCGGATTCAAGCCTAAAAACTTTGAAATTTCTAAAATCCACCAACGATGACGAAACTATCCAAAACAACTCCGATTGATTTGAAATTTTGCAGACATATCCAAAATGACATTACAAACCTGTTCCAACTGTCGGAATTTCATTCCGACCCCGATAGCCTATTTTCCACTGCCGACCGGAAATCACCAAAAACTAATTTTCGCCAATTCAAGCCTAATTCTACACCGGACATCACAAATTTATTCTGAACACACTCCTAAGTCCCAAATCACCTAACGAAGCTATCCGAGCCATAAAATCCGCATTCTGAGGTCGTTTACCATTAAGTCAACTCTCAATTGACTTTTTCCCCTTTTAAGGCTATTTTTTAAGAGTAAATGACTGAACTCTCATTACAACCATTCGATTTCAAGCCTATCAACTCTAACACGTCCATAACAGTATAACCAACCTATAACAAGTCAAATACAGTAATTATAATGAAGGTTTTACGTAACGACAGACCGGGTCGTTACAGGAATTGGACAAACCATCATGGATGATTGTAGCACAAGATTAAATATAATCTATCTTGATTATGGGAATGGTTTAATTCCAACTTCTTGTGCTAGTACATTTTGTATGTATTGAACGGACCAAGTAAAGATAAGTATTTTATACTGACTTAATAAAATAAATTCTCTAGCCATTAAATGTACTTATACTCTTAATCTTGATATAATTATTATAGTTGTGTATATTATTATTGTTTTGATTTATTAAAAGGCGAGATTCTTTCGTGGGTCAATATGCCTGGTAAATTGGATAATAATAATGTACATTGGTGAAGTAATAATTAGTTGATGGAATTCATGTCTCGGTCTAGAGATTGATGATACACCTTTATGAAAGTTTATAAGTTTTTATGTGTAGACCCTTCAGGTGGATTTTGTATCCGTCACATGAAATAAGTTAAGCGAAAGTCTAAAGGAAATAATCAATGAATTAAATTGTCAGTAATTTAATTTATTTGATTAGTATCTGAATCTTAACATGAGGAGTTAAATAAGGTTTGATTGGAAAAATTTCGAAATTGAACTGAGGAGTGCAATTACGAATTTTTAGTGGAATAATTCGTAATTTATTATGGTAGTGTTAATTCGGATATTTCGAATTAAGTCCATAATAGGAAGCCTCGTTAATTGAATACTGCGGTCTCTGATGTGCCCGAATAATTAGGAATTAAATAGAATTCTATTTCTTGGTGGAAAAGGAAGACCAAATAGGTTTAGGAAAAGGTTTTAAACCCTAAAACCCGTGCCTATGTAAAGGGGGTCTTATTCCATAAGAAGAAAAAAAGGTTTTACTACACGGTTTTTCCTAAGAGAAATTCGCCCACGCGAATTTTGCTAATTCCGGGCATTATTCGAGTCACATAGCAGAAGTCCGTGGAACTGGATGATGATTTCGCAATCGCAGTCACGCTTCAAGAGATAAGTTTCTATTTAATGTTTGATTAAAATATGTGATTATGTGTTATCTATATTACATGCAAGTGATCCTGGCTATTTGCTTTCACTGTTTATACATATTTTCCATCAATTGGTATCAGAGTCTGCTTGCATCTAAGTAGATAACGGATTCATTTAGATATGCATATGTAACTATATGAATTGATTGTTTTTCTGAATTCGTTTTTACGTTTGAAAAACATTGGTTAAAATTTGATTCGCTATTTGATATCGTTTTTCATGTGTTCGTTAAATCTGAAACATGATAGTATCATGATATATAGTAAGAATGGAATCATAAATATTTTAATCTTAAAAACAAATAAAAAAGGAAAAGGCTAAGGGTAAAACGCTGCCGCTAGGGTTTACCCGAAGATGATGCGGCAGTGGTAACTTGGTGTTTCGGCTAAAGTGATTTAAGTTAAATCATTGGTTTGAAAAAGTTAGTAAATACTTTCTTTTCCATATTTTGAACACAATTCTTGTCCAAAAATTTAACTTTGTAGATTGTGTGGTATTCTTGATAGAACTAGTAGAAAAGACTCCTTATTTTTTGTGACTGGACCACATAACTAGAAGAAAGTCACAAGGAAAATAAGAGAGATATGGAATAGCAAATCCTGAGAAATTATATCTATGTTTGACATTCTTGTCTTATGCTAATTCCTTCAAGAATATGTACTTGATGGCCTTGTTTGCGTGGCTAGATAAAAGATTCCTCGTGTTTTTGGGTTCTTACATTGATATAGCCTTTTTTTTTTGAGAAATCGAATAATGAGGAAATTTACTTCCATGGAAAGTACTGTAGGACAAGTAATTCATAATTTTATGCCTCATTTCTGTAGCCACTAAGAAGGGTGACATGTTCCTAGTTTCAGGTGATTATACGAATATGTATAACTGAAAGGTATATTATTCATTGCATGAGCATACTTTCCTCTCATGTGAATATATAATAATGTATAATTAAGAATTTATGATTAATAAATAGGTACTACTAAAATAGTTTATTTATTGGGAATCATTGAATATTCTTAAAGTTTTATATACGTGAGATGACGTTACACATGAGTTAAGAATTATGATTATTAAATTGTTATTATTACGGTGATTTATTTATTTGGAATCACTGCAAAATCTTAATAGTTTTGTACATGTGTGATTATGTCAATACATGGATTGAAAGTTATGATTAATAAATAGGATCCACCAAAATGGTCTATTTATTTGCGTCATGAACAAATATACTCAATGTACCATGTGAAAAATTGTCCTTGATAAGTTTGCTCTAGTGATGGAGGTTTAATTTAATCTACCCAATAGAGGTTTACCCCTTGATACTAACGACGTTCAATTTATTCATGAGAAGAGATATTAAGGAGTTCATCCAAAAGGATGAAAAGTAATATCTTGGATTCTCATGTGTATAAAACGGGAGGACAATTTGATGTAAGAGGTGGTTTTGTGTGCCTTACAGAAAAGGACATAATCCATGTCTTGTGCTCATAGAATAATTATAAGGATAATAGAAAGCATGATCATATTTATTTTAATCCATAAGAATGTCTAAAACAGTTAATCTCTGAATTTGGTTATAGATTTGGAGGTCATGTATTTTAGGAACTCCAATTAACTTAAAATTTGGTAGGTCTATCAGAAACGACTTGGCGAGAAACACTCACTGTTAGGCAGTAAATCACGTTAATTTTGGATATTTCTAGGTCATTTAGATGGATTTTTAAAGCAGTCTATCGGATTAACTAAGCTTTAAGTATGAAAAACTATTCTTCGTATATCGGTTTTATTTGTGTTAAATCTGGAACATGATTATGCATGATGATTTAACTTAATATGATATATGGAAAGAATGTAAATCACATTAGTTGACTCTGAATTCGCCTAAAAAGACTTATTCGAATTTGTGCGGGATTAAAATGTGATTTAGATGTGAAAAGTCATTCCTTTTATGTCAATCTTATTTTGTTAAATCTGAAACATGATGACGTGTGTTTATTTAACATGAACTGACATATGGTTGGAATGTATGCCATGTTTTAAATTCCTAAAAATGCTTAGGTGGTAGTTTTTCAAATTTGGTTGTTGTTTTGAAGATTATGATTTATATGATCTCCAATTGACCTGAAATTTGGTAAGTCTATTGAAAACCCTAGTAAATAATACTTGTTATAAGTAGTGAATAACATTGATTTGGTGTTTCATGACTGTCTAAGTGGGTTTTTGAGCATTTTGTGAATTTTGAAATTTAATCCTTAAAGAAAGTTCGTGGTTGTGATAAAGTGTTGATAGGAATTAACCCCTATGGTCCCCATTTTTTTTATTTATAGTGAGATAATAAAATTACGCGTTGACATTAGGTCTTCCTCCATATCAGATACATTATTATGAAGTCACTGGATATAGTTACTAGTTATTGATAACATGTATTAACTATATATTTGAGTTTAAAGGGTTGGATCAATTTTGTAACTAAAATACAATCATGAATAAGTGGTGATAGAACTATATTTCTATGGTCTTCCACTATTAATTTCAAGTGAGTATAAATTTACGCGTTGACTTTAGGTCTTTCTCCATATCGGATAAATTTATTGTAAGCTCACTAGGTCAAATACTAGTTATTGATATCATGTACTTACTCTCCATCTGAGTTTACATGTTGGATAAATGGAACTAGAGCTATTAATTATGATGTTCACTTGACTTAAATTAGCAGTATGCTCTCCATCTGAGTTGGGTCTGTTTTAATTTATTTGAGTGAATAATCTGGCATTACATATGTATGTTGCATGATTAGTTCTTTTCCCATCGAAATTTTCTATTCAAGATGCATGAATACATATATGTGTAGTGTGTTTGAAATTTTATTATTAAATGGTTATATACAATTGTCTGAAAATAATAGTATGCTCTCCATCTGAGCTGGTTCTGTTTCTTTTTGGATTGTATAATTCTTGCATTATATAGTATGCTTTGCATGAATGATTCTTTTCCCATCGAAATTTATTATTCGAGATGCATGTATGTATATAAATATTGAATGCAGTCTGAATTTTGTTATTCAATGTTTTGACTTATTATGATCTAAATGTTTTATCTCAACTCCACTATGACTTTATGCGATTTGTCGAATTAATTGTTAAGATTTTCTTTTGATAGAGAGTGATAAAACATTAATTTAAAAGATGCAATATATGTACTTTTTGTTAGAAGGAATTTAATTCCGGTTTCTGAAAAAAATAAGAGATGGATATTTGTTTTAAGTTTCGAATAACTCATGAGTTATAGAGCTTGATAAATATTTTATCTCTTGTGGTACATGAATACATGACCTTGTTATTCTATATTAACGTCTCTCTTGAACATAACAATATTAGTCTATCTTATAAGAGAATATGTTCTTCATAATTGAGTAAAATTTATCTGTGTACCTTTGTCTAAATCATATTAATCTGTATACAATTGAAGTTGGTCAAGGATGGACCTTAAGGTTCATTGAAAGTAGAGGCACTACCAACTTGTAGATCCTGTTTGGAAGGAAATTTGACTAAAAGTTATTTCCCTTCAAAAGGAAATAAAGCTAATGATAAGTTAGAATGAATCCCTTCTGGTTTGTATGGTTGAATGAACATACTGGTAAGAGATAGTTTTGAGTATTTTTGTGACGTTCATAAATGATTACTCAAAATATATTTATTTGATGCACCGTAAGTCTTAATAAATTAAGTAATTCAAGGTTTTTAAGACTTGAAACGGAGAAGCACCAAGAAAATATATTAAGTTACTGCAATTTGATTGTAGTGGCGAGCACCTCTCTAAAGAGTTCTTTTGTTACTTATCAGAATAAGGGATTACATCTCAATTGACTATACTGTAAACTCCATAGTAGAGTGGTGTAGTAGAAAGAAGAAATAAGTCTCTTTTGGACATAGATAGATTAATGATGTGTTATTCAGATTTGCTTTGTTTGTTTTTGGAATATTTCCTGGAAACTGCAAATTACATTCTGAATTTAGTTCCTACAAAGTTAGTACCTAAGACATCTATAGAACTGGGGACTGAAAGTAAGCTTAGTCTATGGCATGTTCAGATATGCGATTATCCCGCATATGTGCTGAAAGGGAAATCAGATATGTAAGTTGGAACTAAGAAAGGATATGTGCATGTTTATTGATTATCCAAGAAAACGAATGGAGTTTTATTTTATTGTCCTAAAGAAAATAAGGCAATTGTTAAAACAAATGCATTTTTCTAGATAAGGACTGTTTAATAAACCATGTTCCTAGAAGTAAACTATTTTATAGGAACTGGGCAAAGAAATAAATAGATGTTCAAGATCATCAAAACCCACATGTCCGAATTGACGTTCCATTTCACTTAAGTAGTGGGAGGACGTTAATAGACATGCCTTTATCAAGTGGGAGTGATGTTTGAACAGTAAACACTATAGTAAGAAGTTGCTAATATTTCAATATCGTAAGGTGATGAAGGTAATATTAGTAGTACTTCGTCGTAGTGGGAGAATACTAAGAAAAATCATAGTTTGGTGGACACTCTTGGGATAGCTTCGGTAACATGATCCCTGAAGAGTTTAATACCAAACTAGATAGTTACGACAAAGCACTATTGGACAAAGATTGCATCAGAAATAACTTGGCAAGATTCTTCACAAAAATCTTATTTTGTGGAGACTTTCAATAGTCATGTAAAAGAATGCCTGGGAAAGTTGTAGATGCATGGTAATGAGTCTAAGTGGGATATTGTTGAGGCATATACTATTAACCATGCATTTAGATATAGTATATTCTAACAATTGTCATGGTTAAAAGTCCAAGTGGGAGATTGTTGGATATATACTATTAACCATGGATTTTGGTTTGGATATAGTATTTATTATGAAACAATTGTTTATTCAATTTTAGTAAAGTTTTAAATAGATCATATATTAGTTTGTGTCCTTTGCTTAAATAGTAGACGATTTAGTGTATAGAGTTTAGCTTATACACGGAAGATTAGACCATCGGTTCTTATAAGCATAAAGATCATGTTAACAATCTAATGATGGAATTGGAAAAATATCATGGATGAACAAGATTAAATATAATTTATCTTGATTATGGGAAATGGCTTAATTCCAACTTCTTGTGCTAGTACATTTTTGTGACACCCCGGAAAATTTCTAAGTGTTTTAAGACCATTAAAAAGATTGACGGATGCTAATGATATCAATTCGGGTATGAACAAGACTGGTAATTTGAATGATATCAACTGATCATGAAAATATATGTATGAGGTTCATTAAAAATGGCTTAGGGTCTAAGAAGAGCCCTAAGGCTAAGTCAAGTTGAAAATTTTCATAATAGACTAAAATTTCAAAGGTGTACGCACAAGACCTCATTTTGGACGAGCATATATACATATATATGAGGATTTATGTGATGGAAAACCTATTAAATTAAATATCTTTGAGTCTAGTTTCCAACGCATCAAACTGTTTGTCATTTGGAGGTGTATACCGAACGTTGTGACAATTTTACTGGACCTGCGTCAGAGCGCGCCCGCGCTAATCAGAAAGTTTCTGCCTCGTTAGCGCGACCTGAGCGCGCCCGCATTAATAATTGACCTCTAAATACCCCCAAGGACGGGAAAAGAGATATTTTAAGTCATTTTTCAAGGCTAGGTCATCCTCTCCATCACCCATCCGGTCAAGGATTCAAATACACTCATAAGGTGAGTTTTTAAGTGTGTTTTTATGGTGATTTCACTTATCAATCACTAGTTACAACATGGTTTTGATTGGATTATATAGGATTTCTTCAAAATCTCAAGAACACCCCAAAAGTTACCTTTCAAGATTTGGTCTACAAGAGGTAATCTTTCACCTTTAGACTCACATATATGGAGTTATTATGGAATTATAAGTATGAATCAAGTATTGAAACTCATGTTATGGTTATTGGAAGCCATAAATTCTCAATTTAAATGAATACCCATTGTAGAGATTTAAAGTTAATTAATTGATAGAATTTTGTTGGTTGGGTGTGAATGATTGATCACGCATGTGATGTTAGGAGTATAAATTGTTAAAGAATAATGGTGGGATGATTTGTTGGTAAATTGTGGTAGTTGGGATGAGCTAATTCTATGGTTAAGAGATGTAGTCAAATGTGCACACATAGTGTTTGATGAAATGCCTACATGAGGTGAACCCACGAATATCTTTCTAATTAAGGCTCTTTTTGTTATGTTTCTAAATAGATTGAAGTTGCTAGAATTTCCGAAATATTGTAGTAAGGTAAGGAAAGCTCAAGAAAGATTTGGAGCCTTTGGAAGTTGATTTGGGAGGAAAGCGTGTTGCGGAATAATTCCGGGCTAGTTTTGAGGTATGTAATGTCTTGAAACCCTGTCCTGAGGGTATGAAACCCCGGACTATGCACCCTTCACGGGTTTTGGAATACAAAGATTGAAACTTGGGAAATATATTCCATACTTAGGCAACTATTGAGTTGCGAAACCGATTTTTAAGCTTATGCTTAATTAGTATTTACATATTATGATATGTTTTGGGCTATAAGCAATGTTTGGGGCCTAGTGCCGATCTGTTCACCCCTTGGGGGTTGTGCTTAATATATTTTCATCACTTATATGTTATGATTTTACACTCAATCTTTTCCTGATAAATTGTTTTGACACTCAGAGTATTTTGATACTATTTATTGAAAAATGAAATGCTGTTTTGGGTCGAGAACCCGATATGTTTATGGCCTAAGGGAAAATTGAGAGTGTCTGACTGAGTGAGGCTTTCAGTCCTATATTGTGAGGAGGCTTCTATGCCTTATGAGTGATGTGAGAAGGCTTCCACGCCTTATGAGTGACGTGAGGAGGCTTCCAGGTCTTATGAGTGATGTGAGGAGGCTTCCAGGCCTTATGAGTGATGTGAGGAGGCTTCTAGGCCTTATGAGTGATGTGAGGAGGCTTCCAGGCCTTATGAGAGAGCTGAGAAGGCTTCCAGGCCTTATGTTGTTATTGCGCTTGGGCTGTAGGAGCCCCTTCGGAGTCTGATCCCATTTCCAATGCGCGCCGGAGAGGTGAGGAGGCTTCCAGGCCTTTTGAAAGAGGTGAGAAGACTTTCAGGCCTTATGATGTTATAGCGCTTGGGCCGTAGAAGCCCCTCCGTTGTTTGTAACACACCCCTAGTGAGCGCCGGTACCGATTGAGTGATGATGATTGCC
Source organism: Nicotiana undulata (assembly GCA_005239495.1). Classification (NCBI taxonomy): domain Eukaryota; kingdom Viridiplantae; phylum Streptophyta; class Magnoliopsida; order Solanales; family Solanaceae; genus Nicotiana; species Nicotiana undulata. The sequence goes on along the minus strand of ML244071.1, from coordinate 12,055 downwards.
TGTGGGGATGATACTGAGTGATGATTGATACTGAGTGATTGAGAGAATTCCTGAGGGGCAACTGTTACGAGAAATGATTTTGGCCCGGGGGGTAGATTTATGATGATTTTTCTAAGTTTTCGAACTATGATTTACTTCGTTTTCTACTGGTTTTACGGAGGATTTTACTGAGATATACTGATGTTGCACTTGTTTTCAAGGGTTTTTTGGAAACTGATTTCGAACTTATTATTTTGATGAATACTACATGGTGACTTGATGTTTTACTGGTTGTTGTCAAATGGTGTATCTATTTGTGTGCTTTATATTTCTCAGACTGTGATTCTTTTCATTACTACTGAGTTGGCGTACTCATAAAGACTCCTTGTGCCTCTGTACACAGATTCAGGTGACGGTCTGGTGCAGTAGCAGGTTTTGCTTGTTCGTTAGCGGATTTCACGGGATTTCGATGTAGCTGTCCAGCGTCCACAGGTTCTCCGCTTCCCTTCCTTATTATGTTTTTATCAATTGATTCAGAGACGTATATTATAGTTTTTAGCAGAGTTAGGCTTATTCATTCTTAGATGCTCATGACTATTGACTCCAGTTATTGGGAGGTTGTTTAGGCTAATATGGGAACGCTAAGACATTATTTTCATTATTTATTCTATGGTTGCATGTTTATTATTAAATAGTGAACTGTTATAATTGAATAAACGCGTAGTAAGGTGATGGTTGGCTAGCCTAGTTTCACGATAGGAGCCATCACGGCCTGTTAGGATTTGGGGTCATGACAAGTTGGTATCAAAGCACTAGGTTACATAGGACTCAATGGTCATGAGCAGGTTTCGTAAAGTCTTGCGGATCAATACGGAGACGTTGGTACTTTACTTCGAGAGGCTGCAGAACCCGTAGGAAACATTTCACATTCTTGAATTCTTTAGTGCGAACCCATTTATTCATCCAAAAATGTAACTCTTTGAATTCCTTTCATGTATTCGAATGCGCACGCAAGCGCTTGGAATAAGTTGTGCGTCGGCGGCTTGTGACTTCCATGGGTGAGATATGATTTTTAACATGTTAATAATGGGCCAGTCGGAAGGACTTGAGGTCAGATTGTGTCTGTGGTTTGAGTGCTGAGATTTCATCTGGGTGAGCACCTGTGTTGGGGGACTTATATGTCCGTTTGTATTCTTATTGATGGAACTTTGTGACTAGATGACTATATGGTGAGTGTGATCGGATAGTTAGATGTATTCATATTGTTTGATTGTGACCAAAATGAATTGGCGGGAGATATGGCAAGAACCATTGATTATTTGACTTCTGTATTGAGTTAGAATATGGATTCGAGTTAGGAGTATTGAAGGACCTCCCGTGTAGTTTAGTTGTGGGGTGAAGTGGGTTTTCATGTTACATTCTGAGTTCCTGTGATGTCTTTTGTGCTGACCAATGCTCTAGTAGCGTTCATGTATTTGATTAGGGGTGTATTCAGGCAGTGATTGCACTCCTTTGTTATTGTATTTATTGATGGCATCCTGTTGTACTCACATAGACAGGGATAGCATACTCAGCATTTGATGGTGGTATCACAAGGATATAGGGAGGAGAAGCTTTGTGCAAAGTTCTCCAAGTGTGAATTGTTGTCTCAGTTTAGTAGCATTCTTGGAACGCGTGGTGTCCAGTGAAGGTATCTGTGTGGTTAGACGAGTGTGTGTAGAGCTTCCAAAAGCTCAAAAATTCCTTGACCATTGCCCCAGTGTTAGTGTTGCCATCAACTTCAGGTTCTTATACCGCTTATTGTGATGTCTCGAGGGCAGACATTAGTTGTGTTCCAATGTATGAGAGTAAAGCGATTGCGTAATAGCTATGATCTTTGGAAGTGTATAGAGAGATATCAGTTTGAGGCTAAGCAGGCTCCTGCAGGTTTTCCTGAGGTGTGTGATCCTTACGTTGATCTGTAGTAAGTTCTCTCCTACCAGTAAATTTGGTATGTTATAATTTGAGTTTAGATCGCTTGTGGGAGTTGGCATGACCATTACAATGGTGGATGCGAGATTTGCATCTGATTTGACTGTTAGATGGTTTGGGTCATATAAGCTTACGGAAGATTCAGTTAAACCTCACCACAGTATCGTGGAAGTAATAGTGTATGGACATCGTGAGTTAGTAATTGTCTTGATGTTTGGCTTTAAGCCAAGTAGGGGAGTTCGCTAATGATAAGTTGATTATATGATTATGTGTTGTACTGGTTTCGGTGCGAGGTATATTGGTGAATCAGTTATGACCCGCAGAGGTGGAGTCTGGGAATGACTCGAGGAATGGAAATTTCTTCGATACAGGTTGTAATGTACTTTACGGGTAATGGAATTTGCTGAATGATTGAGTTGTGCTTGAAGGTGTAGTGTGTGCAGTGTATGAGTTGCTTGTTGCTTCAATGTGTGGATTACTTATCCCAGTACGTGGTTTTCTAGCGGGGTCAGGTCGTTCTGTTTACTTGGTCAGGGTAAGTATTACAAATGTGATTCGGAAGTTCTTGATGGTTTCTACCACGGTTAGAGATGTATATTTCTACTGGAGTGAGGGCCATGTGATGTATAGTGATTTTGCTTCTAGATGGGATCAAATGGAAATTTCTTGGCAAGTTGGGTACGTAGTTGTTGTGGCTAGGAAGAGAGCATGACCTTCTCATATTTATCATAGGATTGCATGGCGTATGCGGTATTTTGTGTATAGTGGGGAGTGGCATATGTGAGGTCACGGTTCAGTTCTAGAAGGAAGGGCAGAACGGGCAGTTTCAGATGATTAGTTAAAGGATACCACTATTGGGTGGCTGGATGAGAGCATACACTAGTAAAGGACAATGTGTTTAAGGCAATGTGGGTGAATGAGGGTGCTTCATTGGTGTTACGACGCTCTTTTGTTGGATGGAATGCTGATATTCAAGTTTGTTTGGTGGAACGTAGGAATTATGGGGGTATCCCTCGTGGGATGATAAATTATTAGGGGTGTGTTATATATTGAGTGGTGGAATTGGGATCAGATATGGTAATTTGTGCGCTTCATGGACCTTGAGACTAAGAGTTCTAATAAACAGATCATTTTTGTGGTTGCGAAAGAGTATAACAAGATGCCAATTTGAGGTTATCCGTGTGGGTTATCTCATGCGGAATAATCTACGTAGGTGTGTTCCTTATAATATTGAGTAGAGAGTTTCTTTTCTACTAATAGGGTGCATGTGTTGAGATTTGAATTTGACTCTAGTCGAGAAAGTTGAATTGATTGTCACGAGAATGAAGGCGAGCTTAGTAGTTGAATTGAGGTATTTTATGGTTTGTGTTACCTAAGCTTGTGAAATTTTTTGTTGAACTAGATGCAGTAATATGGAAATATTCTTGGGTTTTATGACCTGTGTGGCCTGGTCGAATTAGAGGAATTTAGTTCTGATAGCTTGATTAGGAGGAAATGGATTTCCAAGTGCTTGATGGTTTAAACCAGATATTTTCTACCGGTATGGGGAACGTGTTGTGTATTGTGAGTTCCTGAATGTTTCTTTCATTATCAATGGTGTACGAAGGTTTTGGAGCAAGGTTCTGTTTAATGTGGGGTTTCCTACTAGTACTTGGTTGGTTTGAGTAGTTATGGTAATCGAGAACGGTGTTGCGAGTATACGAGTTGTGTAGTATGTTATGCGATTATATTTGGGGTTATTGTTATGGCTTGACACAGTTTGTTCAGACTTATATAGTGTGTGGATGTAAGATTTGGGTCTTGAAAAGAATTCTGGATGTTAGAAATTGGACTCCAAGGATTTTGGGTTATGGTTAAAGTAATGTTTCTTATTCACTACAATGGGTTTAATGTGTTTCGGAATAATTGATTCCGATTTTTATGAATTATATGCCCTACCGGTATGAGGGTTTTTTATTTGTTTTAACCGGTATGAGGGTTCGTTATGTGTTATGAAAAAAAAATGTTTACGAAATTTATTGAGAAGAAGAAAGAAAGGAAATTTAAAACTGCAATTGGCACAATGTGAAACATACTTGTGATATGGAGTGAGGACGAGATCCTCGTATTTATTTTATATAATGTGAAATATTTAAACCGGGCTGCAAGCCACGGTGGAGGTTATGTAAGGACGAGGTCCTTGTGGTAAAATATTTATGAGTTTAAAGTTTTCCTTTGTAAAGTTTAATTCGTACGATGATATTAAAAGGGAGTCATGCATGTTAGGTTGATTTGGTAATTCTTGTATATTTTATGTTCATATTCAGCCATTTTCGTATTGTAAACATTGACTTTTGGCTTATGAGCCAGGTGGCGTTAAATGTGACTCATTAATCCGAGTAAGTAATCATGAGGTCTTCATGCCTCACATTCTGTTGTCAGTATTTTGAAAATTTTGAAATGAGGTGGTGGTTAATATGACATTTATTGACGATGTTGGAATTTATTTATGAACAACTATTAAGACCAGAGATGTGGTTATGATCATACATATGATGTGTTTCATGTCAAGATGTCATGGTGATAATGTCGGGCTTGTAATGCGGAGATTAGTGTTATTGATATACTTGTGGTGCTTTGTTGGGTTGTGAACATGTTTTTAGGAGTTGTTTTGGTGTTACTCTGACAGGTGGATAGATCCAATTACAGGGGAGAGTCTGCAGAAATTTTTGAAAAATTTGGGAGTTAGCCAAATTTTGGGGCCTTGAGAAACTTGAAATGTTGGGAGAATATCTATGATCTATATGAAGTCAAGAATAATAAGAGATGATGGTTAAAGTGAAAAGAGGATAATGTCGTGCCTAATCATGACTTGTAAAATATTCGAGGACGAATGTTCTTGAGTGGGGGAGAATGTAACACCCCGAAAAATTTCTAAGTGTTTTAAGACCATTAAGAAGATTGACGGATGCTAATGATATCAATTCGGGTATGAATAAGACTGGTAATTTTAATGATATCAATTGATCATGCCAATATATGTATTAGGTTCATTAAAAATGGTTTAGGGTCTAAGAAGAGCTCTAAAGCTAAGTCAAGTTGAAAATTTTCATAATAGACTAAAATTTCAAAGGTGTACGCACAAGACCTCATTTTGGACGAGAATATATACATATATATGAGGATTTATGTGATGGAAAACCTATCAAATTAAAGATCTTTGAGTCTAGTTTCCAACGCATCAAACGGTTTGTCATTTGGAGGTGTATACCGAACGTTATGACAATTTTACTGGACCTGCGTCAGAGCGCGGCCACTAGCGCGCCCGCGCTAATCAGAAAGTTTCTGCCTCGTTAGCGCGACCTGAGCGCGCCCGCATTAATAACTGACCTCTAAATACCCCCAAGGACGGGAAAGAGAGATTTTAAGTCATTTTTCAAGTCTAGGGCATCCTCTCCATCACCCATCCGGTCAAGGCTTCAAATACGCTCATGAGGTGAGTTTTTAAGTGTGTTCTTATGGTGATTTCACTTACAATCACTAGTTACAACATGATTTTGTTTGGATTATATAGGATTTCTTCAACATCTCAAGAACACCCCAAAAGTTACCTTTCAAGATTTGGTCTACAAGAGGTAATCTTTCACCTTAGACTCACATATATGGAGTTATTATGGAATTATAAGTATGAATCAAGTATTGGAACTCATGGTATTGTGATTGGAAGCCATAAATTCTCAATTTAAATGAATACCCATTGTAGAGATTTAAAGTTAATTAATTGATGGAATTTTTTTGGTTGGGTGTGAAGGATTGATCACACATGTGATGTTAGGAGTATAAATTGTTAAAGAATAATGGTGGGATGATTTGTTGGTACATTGTGGTAGTTGGGATGAGCTAATTCTATGGTTAAGAGATGTAGTCAAATGTGCACACATAGTATTTGATGAAATGCCTACGTGAGGTGAACCCATGAATATCTTTCTAATTAAGGCTTTTTTTGTTATGTTTCTAAATAGATTGAAGTTGCTAGAATTTCCGAAATATTGTAGTAAGGTAAGGAAAGCTCAAGAAAGATTTGGAGCCTTTGGAAGTTGATTTGGAGGCAAACGTGTTGCGGAATAATTCCGGGCTAGTTTTGAGGTAAGTAATGTCTTGAAACCCTGTCCTGAGGGTATGAAACCCCGGACTATGCACCCTTCACGGGTTTTGGAATACAAAGATTGAAACTTGGGAAATATATTCCCTACTTAGGCAACTATTGAGTTGCGAAACCGATTTTTAAGCTTATGCTTAATTAGTATTTACATATTATGATATGTTTTGGGCTGTAAGCCATGTTTGGGGCCTAGTGCCAATATGTTCACCTTTTGGGGTTTGTACTTAATATATTTTCCTCACTTATATGTTATGATTTTACACTCAGTCTTTTCCTGATAAATTGTTTTGACACTCAGAGTATTTTGATACTATTTATTGAAAAATGAAACGCTATTTTGGGTCGACAACCCGGTATGTTTATGGCCTAAGGGGAAATTGAGAGTGTCTGGCTGAGTGAGGCTTTCAGGCCTATATTATGAGTGATGTGAGGAGGCTTCCAGGCTTATGAGTGATGTGAGGAGGCTTCCAGGCCTTATGAGTGATGTGAGGAGGCTTGCAGGCCTTATGAGTGATGTGAGGAGGCTTGCAGGCCTTATGAGTGATGTGAGGAGGCTTCCAGGCCTTATGAGAGAGCTGAGAAGGATTCCAGGCCTTATTTTGTTATTGCGCTTGGGCTGTAGGAGCCCCTTCGGAGTCTGATCCCATTTCCAGTGAGCGCCGGAGAGGTGAGGAGGCTTCCAGGCCTAATGAAAGAGGTGAGAATTTTATACTAACTTAATAAAATAAATTCTCTAGCCATTAAATATACTTATACTCTTAATCTTGATATAATTATTATTAGTTGTGTATATTATTATATTTTTTATTTATTGAAAAACGATATTCTTTCATGGGTCAATATGCCTGGTCAATTGGATAATAATAATGTACATTGGCGAAGTAGTAATTAGTTGATGGAATACATGTCTCGGTCTAGAGATTGATGATACACCTTTATGAAAGCTTATAAGTTTTCATGTGTAAACCCTGCAGGTGGATTTTGTATCCGTTACATGAAATAAGTTAAACGAAAGTCTAAAGAAATAATCAATGAATTAAATTGTCAGTAATTTAATTTATTTGATTAGTATCTGAATCTTAACATGGGGAGTTAAATAAGGCTTAATGGAAGAATTTCGAAATTGAACTGAGGAGTGCAGTTACGAAGTTTTAGTGAAATAATTCGTAATTTATTATTGTAGTGTTAATTCGGATATTTTGAATTAAGTCCATAATAGGAAGCCTCGTTAATTGAATATTGCGGTCCCTGTTGTGCCCGAATAATTCAGAATTAAATGGAATTCTATTTCTTGGTGGAAAAAGAAGACCCAACAAGTTTAGGAAAAGGTTTTAAACCCTAAAACATGTGCCTATTTAAAGGGTGTCTTATTCCATAAGAAGAAAAAAGGGTTTTACTGCACGGTTTTTCCTAGGAGAAATTCGCCCACACGAATTTCGTTAATTCTGGGCATTATTCGGGTCACATAGCAGAAGTGTAACGACCTGGCCGGCCGTTTTGGAGAGTTAGTGCCCTGATCCCCTGATAAATGTTCCTCCCTTGTCTTATTAGGTTAATGTAACGATTCGGAGCGTTGAGTGATGAAAATTGGAGTATTTTTGGACATATAGTCCTTTAAGGTGAGCTTTAACCTTAGAAATTGGGCCGGAGCAGGAGCTGTGTGAAGACGGACCCGGAATGGAAATCCGTCGACTCCGTTGAGTAATTTCGGGGTTGGAAGCGTGTTCGGAATGTGATTTTGAGGCCAGACGTATATTTAGGCTTGGATTGGCGAAAGTTAGAATTTCGGCGATTTCGGCCGATAGGTGAGATTTTGATATCGGACTTCGAATGGAATTCTGAAAGCGACACCAGGTCCAGAATGTCATTTCTGACCTGTGTGCAAAAACTGAGGTCATTCGGACGAGTTTAGACGTGGTTCGGCGTCGGAGGTAAATTCTTGAAAATTCCTAAGTTCTTAGGCTTGAATCTATGCTTATTTGATGATTTTGATGTTATGGAGCGTGTTTTAAGGGCTCGACCAAGTTAGAATAAGGCATTTGGACTAGTTGTTGGTTTTGGTTGAGGTCCCGGGGGGCTTCGGGTGTGTTTCAGGTGTTCAAACGGACACTTTTAAGGCCAAAAGCCTTTGCTGGTTTTCTGGTTTTTCTTCAGCTGTGGGTTGTTCTCTGCGATCGCAGGTCAGCCCTCGTGATCGCATAAGGGAAGTCGAGGGAGGCTTGAGGTTGTTCTCTGCGATCGCAAGTTAAGGTCCGCGATCGCAGAGCCTGAAGGGTTTGGTCTCCGCGATCGCATTCAATTGGTCGCGATCGCATAAGGTTTTCTGGTCAGAGGGGAGAGTCAGTGGTGACTCTACGCGGTCACGTGGCCCCAATCGCGATCGCATAGGTTTGGGGTGTGAAGCTACGTGATCGCAGACCCTTGCACGCGATTGCATTGGGTTATTTGGGCGCGTGGGATACTTACTCTCCGCGATCACAGAGGATTTTCCGCGATCGCATAGAAGAAATGACTGGGCAGAATATTAAAAAAACCCATTTCGAACCCAAAGCCTATTTTCACCATTTTTGAGTTGTGGGAGCTCGGGGGAGATGGTTTTTGAGAGGAATTTCACCTGGGTAATAGATGTAAGTGATTTTCTACCATCATAGGTTAATTTCCATGATTCTAATCTTAAATTCCACCCTTAATTCGAGATTTTTGAGTTGAAATTTGGAAAAATTGGAAGAAACTTCCTAGAACGAATTTTGGGGTTTTGATTGGGTAATTGACCTCCGATTTGAGAGATTTTCATATGGTTAGACTCGTGAGCGAACAAGGGTTCATAAAATATAAAATTTTCCCGATTCTGAGACGTGGGCCCGAGGGGCGTTTTGGTCAAATTTTCTAATTTCGCGTATTAGTTCTAAATTAATTAGTTATTTTGATTTATTGAATTGATATTTATGTTATCCCATCGAATTGAATAGATTTGGGCCACCCGAAGTTGGATACTCGTGGCAAGAGACTGATTAGCGGTTGAATTGCATAATTGAGGTAAGTGGCTTGCCTAACTCTGTGTTGGGGAATTTCCCTTAGGCATTTCTACTGGTTTTTCCTATAAAACCCCGCATACGTGAGGTGACGAGCGCGTGCACAAGATATTTTCACTGAAGTTCCTTATTTCTTTCTACATAATGCTTCCTTTTCAACTCTATTATTACTGCTATCATTTAAATTGCATAATAACTTAAGATTTATCATGGTAAATTGATTTCTAACTGATTTTCCAATCGTTACTATTCTTGAAACTGATTTAATGATTTTTCTTCGAGATTCCAACTGGTTTTCCTCAAACCCTTAAACTACGTTATTTTGGAGATTTACTTTATATTACGTATAAATACAGGGATTGCGGGCATAGACCTGAGCCTTTCCCTCATTCTGCATTGCATACAGGGATTGCGGGCATAGACCTGAGCTTTTCCCTCATTCTGCATTGCGTACAAGGATTGCGGGCATAGACCTAAGCCTTTCCCTCATTCTGCATTGCATACAGGGATTGCGGGCATAGACCTGAGCCTTTTCCTCATATTGCATTGCATTGTACCTTTACTTTCTTACAGAGCTTTATATATATATATTGCGTTGATACGAGCATTTGATTATATCGTTTCTTGCTAGCCTTTACTTATAATTCCTGTCGATTATCACCAGGTTTACTTACTTTCTCTCTATATATGTTACTTTGCAAACCTCAGTAGGGCCTCTACCTGACCTCGTCACTACTTGACTGGGGTTAGGCTTGGCACTTACTGGGTACAGAATGTGGAGTAATCACGCCCTTCTGCAAATGTTTTTCCCATGTGCAGATCCAGGTCCTAGTACGCGGTATCTCAGCTAGCCAGCAACAGCGGTATCAGGAGACTCGAGGTATAATCTGCAGCGTCCGCAGATCTCCGAGTCCCCTTCCTATCTTGCAGTTGTAGTACTTGTAGATGATACTATACGGTCTTTTCTATCCATTTGTACCTATTGAGCAGTAGAGTAGCTTGTGATGTATTGTGATATTCCGGGTTCTGGGTAAAGTAATTGTTTATGCCGAGCGGCATCGACTTTATTATGATTTATTTCACTTACTGTTATTTTAACTGTTTTATTTATTTCTCTTAAGGTATAGGCTTACCTAGTCGTCTAGACTAGGTGCCGTCACGAGACCTAGTCTGAGGGAGAATCGGGTCGTGACAAGTTGGTATCAGAGCTTCTAGGTTCATAGGAGTCACAACATCACAATCCGGTTTATTAGAGTCTCGTGGATCGGCGCGGAGACGTCCATACTTATCTTCGAGAGGCTATGTAATTGTTAAGAAAGATCATGCTTCTTGGAATCCCTTCTCGTGCTGATTACTACTACCAAAATTCTTAAACTCTATTCTATTCTTTCTTACAGATGGTTCGCACTCACTCCGGACGTACCGACGATCATGCACACGAGCCCCCAGCCAGAGCCACTAGAGGCAGGGGTCGGAGTATGGGACGAGCACGCGGTGCAGCCCGAGCACCGACTAGAGCAATGACGGAGGATCCCCCAGCGGCTGCAGTTGGAGGGGCACCGGAGGTCCCTACTATAACTCCATCCCTCCAGGAGACTTTGGCCCAGTTCATGAGTGCTTTCAGTACTCTGTCGCAGGCGGAAGTACTTCCGCTAGCCCCACCTACATCCCAGGACGGGGGAGGGGCATAGATTCCCGCAGCCCGTACTCCTAAGCAGAGGGTTCACATGGGGCAGGTCCCAGAGTATATTCCTATGCCTCCAGCAGATCCAGTTCAGCCTAAAGCCAGAGCAGTTGCATCTGAGTCTGAGCAGCTCCGTCTTGAGAGGTACAAGAAGTACCACCCACCTGAGTTCAACGGTTTAGCTTCTGATAACGCTCTGGGTTTTCTTGAGGACTGTCATCGCATCCTCGTACCATGGGTATTGTGGAGACGAGTGGGGTCTCTTTCACTACTTTTCA
>MDKH01201549.1:0-18329 GCA_005239495.1 Nicotiana undulata | reverse complement strand
GAAGGGGGGGGGGGGGGGGGGGGGGGGGGGGGGGATATGCAGACGCGGGGCAGGACTGGCGATCTCATTGAGTAACCGGATCTGGCCCAAGCCAGGCTCTCTACTGTGCGATCGCGAAGGGCAAGATGCGATCGCAGAGTGTATTTTTGTGGAGGTATGCGATCACGGACTGGTCTTTGCGAACGCGTTGAAGGGAAAATGGGTGGGTCAGAGTAACACTATGCGATCGCGACCACTACTATGCGATCTCATAGGAGGAAACCAGAAGACAGATTTTCAGCATTTCAAAAATAGGGAAAAATAACCCGAAACCCATCTGAAACACACCCGAGGCCCCCGAGACCCAGTCTAATCACACAAACAAGTCTTATAACCTAACACGGACTCGCTTGAGGTTTCAAATCACATAAAAACAACACTAAAACGACGAATCAAACCAAAAATCAAACTTGGGAATTTTTAAAATTTCAATTATCAAAACTCGTGTCGAAACCTATCAAATCAACCCGGAATGACGTGAAATTTTGCAGACAAGTCACATTTAACACAACAACCTACAACCATTCCCGAAATTCCATCCCGGACCCATTATCAAAATCTCACCTATCGGCCGAAATTGCCGAAATTCTAACTTTCGCCAAATTACCTCAAATTACTCTACGGACCCCCGAAACCAGTTCCGGACGCGCGCGTAAGTCCAAAATCATCATACGAAGCTGTTGATGTCACCCAAAACTCACTCTGAGGCCGTTTATGCAAAAGTCAAACCTTCGGTCAACTTCCATCACTTAAGCTTCAAAAATTGAAAATTCTCTCCCAATTCGACTCCGGACTATCCGGTAACTGAATTCAACCACGCACGCAGGTTGATATACACAACGTGAAGCTGTTCAAGACCTTACGCCACCGAACGAAGTTTAATTTCTCAAAACGGCCGGTCGGGTCGTTGCATTCTCCCCCTCTTAAACAAACGTTTGTCCTCGAACGTGCCAAGATTCACCTTGAACTCATCCGATCAGTGATTGAACACTTCCAACACACACCCGCGGGTGATCCCACGTCACCCCAACCCACATAAGCCTGATGAAACAATCACAACTGCAATAAAGCCTTGCCATCATCACTGATAAGCCTCATACCTCTACTTCTCACCTTTTACTCATTTCCAAAAGATCCGATTCTAAATCTATATCTGGCATTAGCCTCAACCAGCTGCATCAACTCATGACTACACCCATAAGGTACAACAACACAACATAACACATCACACATAGGCTCAAATAACACTTTTGATCAGAACAGTTGCCCGAAATCAACTCAACATTGGCAATTAGACCCACATCTGAACGGACTTTGTTCTAAACCCCATAATATTGATAATGATGCAATAAACACGAAGACTTCATTATTAAACACCCGAATCACCAAGCCACAACTAACACCACCGGGCACACATCCCGCAAGCTAAACCTAAAGTAGCACATAACGAGAATAACATAATATGAAAAGAGAAACATATAAAGGAACTATCAAACAAGCCATAGACACAACTCCCTATCAACTAACTTACAAAAGCAATATAGCAAGGATGAAGCAAAGCATACGAACAAATCACAAGGATCCCATCCTGATAAAATTTCTACCGCGGTACTCAGCCCGGTTCAAACATATCAAATCAGAATTATCACGAGGACCTCACCCTCAACTCTGAATCACATACTGAAAATATATCATACCAATTGAAATTCCTCCACTAATTCATCTCGGCTGATAAAATTATAACACTAACTAAACTCACATCTCGATGGAGTATCAAATCACAGCTCGTAAATAAAATACTTAGGAAAATCCCATAAAGCTTACCACGAAAAACAACAAGGACTCACTTCTAGTTTCACCACTATCAAGAATGAATAAAGCAGCGATAGACACGGGCTACTACTCATAGAATCTCTCATCAGGAGCAAACACGAAAATAGAGTGCAAAACCTAAAACTTATTTATCAATAAAGAAACAATTAAGGGAACACGTCCCGAACAACATAACTATAGTGAGATACAAATGGTGCCCCTATGAAGCAGATCAAAACATACATGTATGATAACATCTGACCCAACGGTCTCCAGCCTACTATATGAAACACATCAATGGGTCTTGCCTCCCCCTCTTGGGCGCCCTCTACTCACCTGAATACCCTGCTATAACATACCTGCCCGAATCTTGGAACAATCTCTCACCCTATGGCTAACATCTTCATGCTCAAAACAACCTCTCTGCCGACGTGGCTGTGAAAACCATACAATACGAGTACTCTAAGACCCATGAGTACCTGAAAACCCCATGCGAAGCTGGTAATGCAAACTGAACTAGATGACCCAAAATTCTCTACCGTGTCGTACCTTGACTCCATAATACGGACAAGTAGATTTCTCCGATCTACGAGGCCTCATTGCCTCTCTGAACTCTCTCTCATGATCTTGTCTGTCCTTTCGCTCCCGGTCCCACATGCTCTCTAACCGACGAGTGATCTCTACTACCTGCTGAAACGAGGCATCCGACTCTAACCCTTGGGTCCTGCTGAACCGAATATCATGCCTGAGTCCCCTAATGAATCTACGAACTCACTTCCCAACTGAAACAACCAAGTGAGGTGCATATCCGGCCAACTCACTGAATCCGACATAGAGTTCCAACACTGACATAGTGCCTTGACGCAACTGCTCAAACTCCGCGCGCCATGCATCTCGGAAGAACTGGAGTGCAAACTCCCTCAAAAGTATCTCTGAAACCTAAATCCATGCAAGTGAAGCTGACTCGGCCAGGCTACCCCAAATCATATGCCGCCACCACTGACCAACCCACTACTCTGAACCTGAGACGTGAGAAAAGCAATCTCGCTCGCCTCCACAATACCCGAAGTACGAAGAATATAGTGACACTCCTCCAGGAAACCCTAGGCATCATTTGTCGCCAATCCACTGAAAGATAAGAGGGTGGTACTTCCTGTATCGCTCAAGTCCAAGGTATTTTTCCTCCGATGTTGCTGCCCTAACCACAGGCTGAACCGAAACCACATGTTGTGCTGCCATGACAACTAGAACCTGACCAACATGATCTCGCCTCCTCCCCTGATCTGTAGAGACGTCAGTGCACTAGAATCAATCCCGCCTGAGTCAATGTACCAATTATACTCAAAACTGCACCCAGGTCTTTTGAAGTCCGGGCGTAACAACGGGCACCTCCAGTACCTGTCCCTCAACTGGAACTAATGGCGGCTCTTTAACGACTGCTCTGGTAGGCATCCTAACTACGACACGTGCTCCTCGTCAGCCTCTGTCTCTGACCCTTGTGACGTTTGCTTCGGGTTAACATCATCAGGAACCGCAGCTCATGTCCTCACTACCGGTGGGAGAATGGAACGAGAATTTTTCAAACTTCAAGATCAATGAACTCGCACGATAGGAATGGAGGAAGTGAAATTATCCTAATAGTTATGTAGCCTCTCGAAGATAAGTATAGACGTCTCTGTACCGATCCGCAAGACTCTACTAAACTCGCTTATGAGGATGAAGATCTGAAAACAAGGGTTGATGCGGACGACACTTGGGGTGCTTGTTGTCCTGACGAGCTTGTTTTGCTCCTCGTAACTGGTCCAAAGCTTCCAAAGGTAACATCGATGATGTCTTCCACATCATCATAGAACCTGGAATTAGCAGCCTTGGCAGAAGTTGAACTGAAGTTGATTTTCTCGGAAGCCATTTTGTTGTTCTTGAACTATTGTTATTGAAAAGTTGAGATGAGAGGTAGAGATTTTCCCACTGGGTGTGCCAGAATTTGTAGACAATAAATTGCGGCGAGAAAATAAAATCAAGACCGTAAAATATTGCAACAACCGTAGTATTTTATTTCAAATATATGAGTGTTACAATCTCTATGACTCCTCCGATTCTACTTTTCCAGTATAAATTTAAGGGCCTTTGAGCTTGATCTTGAATATGTAGCTGTCACCACGAACGATGATCTTGTTCTTGAGCTTTAGCTTGATTGCTTGAACTTGACCTTGATTTGTTCTTCGTTCTTGAGCTTGAACTTGATTTGTTCTTCCTTCTTGAACTTGAACTTGAACTTGATTTCTTGAACTTGAAACTTTGCAGTGTTTGATCCACAAGCTCTTTCTTGCTATAACTTCAGGTGTCTATTTCTGGGTTAAATGGGCTAGCCCAGTTGACTAAGACTTATTTATTTAATCTATATATATATATATATGGACTTATATAATTAATTTAATTATATTAGCCCATAATATTTATTTGAACCAATATATCTTGAATTTTAAAATATAATCCAAATTAATTTATTGAATTTAAATCCGATAAATTTTATATGCATACAGCTTCATCAGTGGATCAATTGAAAATTCAAATATATTCGATTAAAATTTACTATAGCACATTTAAAAGCAAAGTGTATAGTTCTATAAGATGTAGTGTTGTGTTAATACTTAAGTTTTAGCAACAACAATATATGTATACTTATATTAATATCGCATATGTTAATATGGCACTAATATATATATATATATATATAAATTCAAAAACGATAACCAATAACTTATTATTAACTAATTATGTCAAGTGGCTTTTTTCTAGGCTGTCACTTGACTTAGTGTGGTGGCTTCTTTCTAGGCTGTCACTTGACTTAGTGTGGTGTCTTTTTCTTTGACTTTTAATAATATAAAGATAAAGATATAAAATCTAGATTGATATGTTATAGATATTTAAATTAAAATACGATAACCAATAACTAGTTATTAACTAATTATGCCAAATGGGTTTTTTCAAGGCTACTACTTAACTTAATATGATGCCTTTTTCTTTGACTTTTAATAATATATAGATATATAAATTTATTATGTATATTAAATTGCATCCGCTTAGTTTTTAATTTTTTTGTATTCACTTGATAAAAATCATGTTTGCTATTGTCCCGTAATGCCAGATTTCTTATGTCTTCCTCTTTCCCGCAGGCGGGGCTTATTTCATTACTATTATGCATGCCAAAGGTTGACTGAACATTTGCTGGTTGTGATTAAAAAGCCTATGATTTAGCCTTACAAAATGATTTAATTGCACATTAGTGAGGACGTTTAGTGGATCTACACCATTCGATCAATTGATTAAAGCAATTTCTATCAGAAACTTCGATAGGCAGAGAGGTTCGAAAACTCGGGCCCTCTTTGTCAAAAAATAATATTATTTTTTATAAGGTTAAATTTTATTTTATTTTTGTATATACATTAGATGATAAATTTTATCGGCTTTTCTACATGTTTATTTTTATTTTATTTTTTATTCTCTTTGGTAAAAAATTTGTCTCCGCTAATTTTATTTTTTATTCTCTTTGATAAAAATTTTGTCTCCGCCACTGACATTATCTCTCAAGCCCTACTGCCTTCAATAGTATGATGGATGGACGAAAGAATTTGGTCGAACAATAGTTCTAAAATTTATATAACGTTTTGTAATGTATAATGGACCGTACGTGATTGTATATAAAAAGAGTGCAACACACTTAAAATTATTTTGGGCTGGAAGAATATTATTTCGCTATTCAACATCACCAACCTCATAATTTAATCCTAACATATAATCGACTCGTCCATTGAAAAAGATTATAAAAAAAGAATAGACCAGCGCACGTACATCCTGTGGCATCTCAAAGGAAAAGTAATGTAGGCAGACATAAGCATCAAGCAGTGACTGATTATACAACTCGATCCTGTGAGCTAAATAACTTTCACGGTGCTCCAACGCTCTCATTCATTTTAAAGATTATGCCACAAAAAAAAAGGACAAAAATTATACATCAATATAAGACAAGAAACGACTAGTTAAGTGACCACTCTTGCAGCAGTCCACTCGCAACTTGAAGCTGTAAATTTACATTCTCAGCTTCTATATTTTATTTCTTCAATTATCTTAGTACAACTATACATATAAGAAATGACGGTCCAACTACATTTCTGATACACCTCTGGTTATGCCATTAGCTGCATTCTCCACAGACTTCACAACAAAAACTAAAACACTCAAAACAAGCAAGTGCTGTACAAACCTGTGCTAAAGTAACAGCACATCGATCATTAACCCGAGAACAGAACTGTATGAAACACATGCAACAGCAACAGTCACATAGTTTTACGCATAAGCTTGAAGCAGCTGCAAATACCATTTCTGAAGTTTCATGCAACTTTGGTTCTGCTGCTTCCACAGGAAGATTGTCTACTGTGGCCTTCAAGTTGCCGAAACCAAAACCAAGCGCTCGAAGGTATATGACCTTCTTGACATTCAAGTCAGAGGTCTTCTGCATATCATGAAAAGTTCAGGAACAAATCAGCATTTGAAGGCTAAAGAATTTGGGGAAGAGGGGTCGGATTTGTGTTTTGCACTTGTCACTATATCTCCTCGAGCAAACTAGGAGTATTATATTATAGGTGTTTACTTAAATCTAAAATTCTGGTCTCGTCAACTAAAGCGAGCAGTGGCAAAGCCACATGGTTACAAGGGTGGTCAGTTGACTAGCCTTTGTCAAAAAATTGCACTGTGTATAAAGATAAAATATTACGTTTTAGAGGTATATAACACATATTGAACACCTTTTGTCGGGATTTTTTTCCACTTCTTTCAAATTTGAATACCCTTGAGTAAATTCCTAGCTTCGCCACTGAAAGCGAGAGGCTTAATTTTCATTAACAGATTCCTTAGGTAAGCTTAATGCATTATTGCAGTTCAGAAGATTTTGATAATCATGGACATACAGAAAACACAAGAAAGCTAGTTTACATGTACAGAAGTATATGTCCAGTTATAATTACCTCATACTGGTTAAAATGATATACAAATCAGATCATTTTTAAATCATAAAGAGCTTTAAATCAAGCAAAAGTCAAATTAGACATTGATAAACCAGTCAAACCAAAGCATACCTCATCTGTTACCTCTAATTTAGAGGTCTGCCTCTCCTTTTTCTTTTCTACCAAAATCAAGTTGGTATACTCCGAAGGCACCCCCGTTTGCAAGCTCAATTTCACAACCTAGGAGCAGAATTATATATAGTTTAAGTGAGCATAATACTATATAAAGGAAAAGTAATAATGATTTTCACGCAAAGATGTTGCAGCATTAGGATCAAAAGCACCATAAAATAATACACAGGAGCTGTTAAGGATTGGGCTATATGTCCAAAGCACGATTATTAAATTCTTAAATGTTGCAAGGACTTGCAATGAACATGTCATCATTTATCGAACTTATTTATGCAGCACTATAAGAACTCAAGATTCATTAGACAGACCTTCTCCTCCAGTTGCTTGCTTCCAGAAAACCAGGCTTTGGCAGTTAGCATTTCAATTTGTCTCCTTGCGAAAACCTTTGTAAGGAAACAAGCATAAGTTTAAATGGTGAAAGATTGCATCTTTCTACACTTCCAGCAAGGTTCATGTAAGCATGCAGACACAAGAAAAAGTACAAATGTGATATCTGTTCGATTTAATACAGGGAACAAGAAAGCTAGATAGTTTATAGAATGAACCTGTTGACAGAGGGAAAAGTCATGCAAAAACGAAATCCAGGGAAAGCTAGACTACCACATACACAAAGTACTTTTTCTTATGACTTCCTCCTCTTCAAAAGTAAATCAAATTAGCATTTCAGTAAGGAATTCAAGATGGAAGACCTTACTCTTTCCAAAGGAAAATCCTTAGCTTTTTGCACTTTGACATCCACCACGAAATTGCTCGAATCTGCTAAAGTACCGCTAACTTTAATAGAGTCAGGACAGTTCCCGAATAATCTGCCAGATACAATCAGTGATCTTGAAGACAACAGGTCTGGCAGATAACATGGATATAGCTGCAGCAAGAACAGTGGCTACTGTTAGATAGGCGGCAGAGATTAATAAAAATAAGGGCATGTATGATGCTGCTGATTAAGTACATTTGACCACTTTAGAGTTCAATTTCAAACAAGCACATTAATCGATCCTGACTCGCTTCTACAGAAGTACCAGCCTATATCACCTGAACTTAGTTCTGGTTATACTGAAATCGCATTTTTAAAGTAGTACACGTAGCATAGCAGAAAAGTTGTACTTCTTATTGATTTCTACGTCTTTATATCATAAGGACCATAATATGGTAAAAGAAAAATAAACAAACTAAGCAGTGTATCTATAGTGGAAATTTTATGAGAGTGATACTTCGAAAGCAGCGATGGGGCAAAATTATCTATTTCCACTTGGGATATTCTTCTCTCCCCTCAGGTTATAAAGAAAATGTAGTTGTTTATATACCTCAAATGAATCAAGATTTTCCAAAGCATCGATTCTCAGGTCCGCAAGAATGACTGATGATGTGCTGTTAAGTAGTCTTTCTAGCCGAGAACTGATTGAATCTGATCAGGGAAATTGATGTGAAGAATTAAAATCATTAGTCGAAATTCAAGTACTTTTGAATCATGTTGTGTTAAATAAAAGTTAATGGTAAGAACTTCTGGGCTGAGGGTGATAACATGTAACTATTCAGAACATCTTTCTAAGATCGGAGTGTAAGGAGGATACTGACTCCATCGACATGTTGAGACACCTAAAGATGGGATTATTGAAGAAAGAAGCTATAGATTTTATCTTCTATTTTTTCATTATAGTTAAAGTAGATATCTTCATGACATGTTGTGACACCTAGTGATATTTCAACATTTTGGCTAGGTTATTTATCGACAATAGTAGTCTTGGCATATTTTTCGCAAAATGGGTATTTAAAACAGATGATAGAAAACCAATATGCAGTAGCTTTTGTTTTTAAGTTTATCCTAAAAAGAAGGAAATTTCAAATGTAATTAGAGTCCAGGAATGGCTTTTCTGAATTACTTAGTAAGCATTGAAGAGGCTCAACAAGTAAGTCACTGAAACTCGAGCATAAAACTAAAATCTTTTAGTTATGCACAAATTATTGCCCTGAGAGAAGTAAACAGGAATACTAAAGATGCGACATTGTAGAATTAAACGCACCTACATCATATGCAGCATCATAGTAACCTCTCCCCATCTGAGCAAGCATTTGCAAGAAGTAATGATTACAGTATAAACCTGAGAGTGCATCGAGGAAAAGCTTGAGAAACAGAACTACGTAAGCCCACTTATCCAGAAAAATAAGCTAGCTGCTGCAGATGACAGGATGAGAACGAGAAAGGGACATAAATAAGCACAAATGCAAAGGTACTTTTCTTAAAAGAAAAAGTTCCCATATTGATATGACTTGAAGGGAACTCCCTCTTAAGCTTTTCTATATGCTTCTTTTATTTAAGATTCAGTATGATTTCAATTTAGATTCTGTCACAATTGCTCCTGACTCAACTAAGTGGTTATTCATATACAAAATGATGAACTAGTCTAGACATAAGTGATGAATAATTAAGCACTCGAGAATCGCTATTGAAGCAGGGGTAGAAAGTAATTTAGAGATGTGAAAGAATAACAAACCCACCAATGCCAAAGGTCGAAATTCGCGGAGCTTTCAAGCCTTTCTTCATCAACTGTCCCCTCAAGGCTTCACAAATTTCTCTTTCATCTCCAACAGACCCATCAGTGATTAGAAAAACAAGAGGAATTGAGTCACCATTTTTTGATAGCATCTCTATTGCCTGGCTTGAACGAGTTTACAAGGGCAGATTATGAGACTAAAATGTGCCAAAAATTTGTGAAATCAACATAATGCCACATCTTTGATAAAGTAAATCACCATCATAATATTAAATGTGTGGTGCGATAAAATTTGGGATAGCTAACTTGGTAAATAAAAGGGATACAAGGATCAAACAGTTAGAGCTTGTAGCAACCGTCCTATTCTAAGCTTCTGCATCAATTGAGTATTAACAAATGACCTAAAAATCCTCTCTATCAAATTGAACACATCATGAGTCAATTTAGGATGCCTCATCCACATGATCTTTTTGTTCAATTATTCCGTCCTCCCAGTACATGTATATCCTCTACACATAGTTCTACTAAATTGCGCTTTCCGTGCAGTACTCTTCTCTGGAAATAATAGGCATTAGCATGCCAGTTCATAGTAAAGGAAAGTCACACTACTAAGCTGGAATATATAATATCTTAGGGAAAGAGCCAAGAAGTAGATTTGCCATCTTGAGCTGAATGTCAGTCACCTGGTTTAGAGGCAGGGAAATGTCAGTACTTCCCTCAGCTACAAAATTTTGATTAATCCACTGAATTGCTTTTCCGATTGACTCCTTCCCTGATGGCACCATGGATGATGAGAACAATAAGCTATTCCCATTGAAAGCGATGATGTTAAAAGTATCCGCTGGATTGAGTTTAGAGAGGGCAGCCAGTAGTGCAGCTTTGACATTCTCAAGAGGCTTTCCTTGCATGCTTGCACTTATATCAACAATATATACCACTTCCTTCCTGAAAACCTAAAAATCACCAATATATGCCATTTAAGTAACCAAAGAACAGATAACAAATTGGTAAAAAGAAAAGATGCCTACTCAAATTGTGCAGGAATCATACTCTAAACTCGAATAGCGGGTTGCAAAGAGGGATTATAGAGACAGATTCAAGATGACAATAGAAACAAATAATACTATGTAGAGCAAGAGGAGAGGCTGAGTTGAGCTTGAGCTATAAGTTCAAGCTGCAAACTTGAAGGCAAAGCTACATCAGTATTATGCCAGATGCCAAAGGACACAAAGTGTATAAGGTAGTTTGGATGTACTATGAACTGTAGTTTCCAATGATGAAGTCCATGGCAACAAAGGGCTAACACAATCCTTTCCTTTTTTTACCTATTTTTCTGATTTGGCAGGCTTGACCTGGTTTTGCTGGACTTAGCTTAATATGTACAGCGGAATTAAGAACAACATTTAGTTGAACATGTAGTGTGACGAAATATAACATTTTTATTCAGGGATCACAGGTTAAAATTACATTTTAATCAAAAATTAATTCGCGTCCAAAACATTAAGTTATAACAAGGTTAACTAACCTTCTTCCTATTGACAGTTGGTGGGTTAAGATAGAAGCAAAACATTTCTCTCTGATCAATATCAAGCATAGACGGAGAGTTCAGGAGCACACTCCCATGGATCTCGTTTGAAGGGACCTGAAAAAAGGTAATATGCACGTATTAGTGAGAATTTATGAAGCTCTTCAAAATAAAGAAGGAAAGAAAAGAAATGACTAATGAAAGACAAAGGGTAGTTCAGAAAGCAGGTCCAAGTACCCCTTGTCATTCAAACTGAGGGAAAGGAAAGAAGTAAACGGAAGCAAAAAAGATAACCAAGGAGGTGCTCTTACTTTGTACGAGAAACTGAAGTCATTCATCGACCATGCCCGAACTTCCCTCTCGTATAAAAATCCTAAATTACTGGCCACACGTCTTGTTTCCTAGAGAGAAAACGTAAACGGGTTAGGAAAAAAATTATCACTTCACTTGTTATATTCATGAATAGATAGGTTGAAAAAGGTTCACCTTTAAAGGATGACTAGAACTTTCGCATAAAATCTCTGTCCCCATACCAGAGTTCACGTTCAACTGAATCCTTTCTTTCTTACACAATAGCTTTGCAACTGGATTGACATACCATGGGAAACTGAAAGGTATATTTAAGGAAAATTGACCATCTTGATACAGTAATTTCTGTGACCAACTGACTTTAATGGAGAGAATAGAACCTCCGGCAACCTTGAAAGATCCAAAAGTAGACAAATATAGCCCCTTTCTTGAAACTCAACAGGAATGAAGAAGAAAGCCAAAGCAATAGAGAGATAATTTTGGTAGTGTGAGATGGTAATCACCTGAGGGACCTTTAACGTGTATATCTGGCGTTTCAGTAAGAACCCATCTTTAGCATTGGCTACTAAACTGGCATCTTCGGTATCATTTGATGCAATCAATTGGGTAGAATATGATCTTGATGGTGTTTCAACTTCCACACCTAGAACTGAACCCTGTTAGAGAAATAATGTCTATTTTGAGAACGAGAGAATGACAAACATCGCAATCAAGAAGAAGTTCCTATGAAACATCAGTATTTAATAGGATAAAATCACAATGAAACTCAAGAATCGCTAAAATCACTTGCGCCACCAACAAATTATTCAAGGTAGCCTCTCTCCAGCACACTTAAGACATATGTTAGTCTCAGACTCAGTAATTCATCTGTCAAACTAGGGGGCATATACGACAGTTTTACTTTTCTGTGACTCTTTCTCTATGAAATGCCTAGAATTGATTCTGATCAAATGAAGAATTTACAAATATTCACCACATTTAGCTAACCAAATAGTTTAATGTACTTCAAAATGCATTGTCACTCTCCATCAAGAAAATTCTCAAGTAACTACAGACATTAAAACCTTCTAATTGATGTATATATACATGCTAAAGAGAAAATGCTTGGAAAAAATTGCTGTCAGTATGCTTCGTTTTCCTTATTATGAGTATTGAGTTAATGCCCAAAGAAACGCAATTTTAGAACGAATGGCAACATAGAATGTCCGACCAATTTAGTAAGTCATTCGAAAACATAAGAAAGGAAAGAGGGTGGAGAGAACATTGTATTCCTTAAATGCTCCTCCATGACAGAAGAGTTATCCTCCTTGGTGTATTTTCAATCGGATTTAAGTTATATACACACTACGAGTGAATTTTAACGCAAGAGTACTTAGTAACCTGTTTTTTTCCCGATAAAGTAATAAGTGACCAGATTATAAGTATTTTTTATATTGTCAGTGCATAAAACTTATTTTCAATCATCAGAAAACTCGTAGCGTCATTCTCTTTACCATGAAATGAAAGAGAACGGAGCGAACCAATTTTCGTTCGATCGAGTATCAAAACAGAAGTCAATGTATATTGCAATCAGTAACTTCAAATAACACTTACATAATAGAATCTGAAACTCAAACTCAGAAGTTCAACGTTCATAGGAAGAGAAACAGAACCACTAAAGAGAGAGAGAGAGAGTGTGGAAGATAAACAGAAGATTTCCAGAAAAGAACACTAATACAAAACCTGCTCTCCCATTGGTACAGCGAAGCGACAATCACAGCAGCGGCTAGAAGCAACACAGTGCACGCGCCAACTCACGTTGACCGTTACAAAAGCAGTATCCATATAACAGTCCACCTCCATTCCAATCGCGTGCATGTCAAGCGGAATCAACGCCGGCGGATCACAACGACCGTGAACGTACGGCTGATAGCTCGGAATATCAGGATTATCAACCATCGACGGGTCCCTAATTACAGCGTACATCATTGGCCCCGTCGGCAGGTAATTTGTCTCCGTAAATGATGACTTTTTCTCCATCACCTGTGGTTTAGGCGGATTGTTACCGTAGTAAATTCGTTTAGCTAACTGTAATCCCATGTCCACCGACGTTGCAAAATCATCAGCCATATTTTCCGGCGAGTGCTATTGTTCTTCAACAGAGAAAATGAACAGAATTTAATAAAGCAACTAGAAAATATAGTACTGCATTAATGGAGACAGAGAATATTAAATTTCAATTTTCTGATCAGCTCTCTGCTGGATAAAAGGTACTACAAATAATTATGGAAAGAAACAGGACTTGATTAAGACAAATGGAATGGAATCCTTGTGGTCAACTTTCAGACGGCAAGTTAAGCATGTTCACTAATTACACATTGACGTAGCATGCTGTAATTGGTTAATTAAAGAAGAAGACAGAGTAATTGTTTCTTATTGATTGAAGAGGACGTAACATTAAAATTTCCATTTTACTGTTAAAAAGTACTCCGGCCCACAAATTAAGTAGGCATTTGGACATAAGAATAGTAAAATTCCAAAAAACGGTAAAAAAAAATGATATTTGAAATTTAGAGTTGTGTTTGGACATAAAATTTAATTTGTGTTGTTTTTAAAGTTTTGTGAGTGATTTGAGTGAAAAATTTTGAAAAATATTTTTTTGGAGTTTTCTAAATTTTCGAAAATTTCCAAAATGCTCTTCAAGTGAAAATTAAAATTTTTATAAACAAACATTGATTTCGGAAAGAAAATAAATTTTTTTTTGGAAATTTTTTTATGTCCAAACGGGTTCTAATAAATTCACCGTTTAACATTAATTAACAATTAAATTGATCATATTAACATTCACTATCTCTTCACATAAAAACTTCTAACATGTAATCCAATACTATTTACTCCAAAAATAATATAGGAAAAAAGTAATCAATTTATTCTTAAAATCTAGAAAATTTACAAAAAATAGCTTATTGTAGATCGAAGGATATAAATGAGAGGAAATTATATTAAAAATGTTTAAATTATACATAAATTACAAGAAAGGGACAAGCCTTTTTGTAGAATGGATAAACTGCTAATTTAGTGAAAGGAGACTTTCGTAGATATGATTAAGATAAGCATATTCCTTGTGTCAAATAAAGAAAATAGCAAGGTCTAGTCCACTCCTTTAATAGCTGCCAACACCTTCAAATAATTGATGTACTTTTCCACCCACCGTAATAAAGAACGCAAATACTGCTATATAGTTGAGAAGTAACATCACATCCAATCACTTAAACTAAAAATAGCCGATAAAAATATAATATATGTATAATTTATATATTATATATATAAAATTATATATAAACATTGTATAATCTATGTATGTCTAAATAAAAAGTAAAAAGTAAATATGGCCGACTATACGTGTCAAGATCCCATTCATAGGGTTTACGTTATTGAACTCTTTTTTTTTTTTCTCGAACATTGAATTCAAGAACAAGATACTAGTATTTGCACCCCATGTTGTAAAAGAACATAAAAAGGACGAAATCCTAGCATGTCATTTTTTCCTTGCTCGTGCTTTTCTTAAAAATATATCATGGACTCTTTTTTAGGTTTGTTTAAACAAAACAAAAAGTTCATACGGAATTTTTTAAATTAAGTTTTCATTTTATTTGTAATTACAAGCTTTTTTATAATTATAGAAACATCATAATATGCTTAAGATAATAATTTTAAAGAACCGTCCCGTTTGGCTCAAATCAAGATATCTTATGATTATATAATCCTAAAAGTGTAACCAGGATTAAAATTACTTGAATAACTTATTCCACCTTATATCTAGTATGCTCTTAGTGTGGGGATTGAGGAAGATAATGTATACGTGGAGGTAAAGAATCGATAAACCCTTGGTTCAAGAAAGGGGATTCTCGGCAGCTAAAAATGACATGAATTTTAGCAAATAGTTTCAACCATACACGAGATAAATTTATTTCCAACATTTGTATAGAAATAATTTACCTAATCCCTTGAACCAAAAGTTTTTATTTCTCTATAAGGGGTTGTCTGGTAGGATGCATTAGGCAAAATAATGCATGCATTAGCTTTGTGTATTAGTAATAGTTTGTTTGGTACATGTTTTAAGCATATGTCTCAGTTATGCAAGCATTAGTTATACACCTTATTTGGCATTATCTTATGCTTAACTAATACGTAAGAAACTATGGTATTAACAATGCAATGAGTTTTAATGCACGCATTAACTTAGTTAAAGATAAAATTGTCCTTCAAAATTTATGATTGATTAAAATATATTTTTATATTAATACAAGTTGAAATAATCCATGAAAATAAAAAATTATATTCCTAATAAATAAATAAATACTAAGCATATTTTTTTATTATAAATATATATCTTATTCACCGTTATTTTTATGCACTCTGCTAAATGACCACTGAGCTTCATATATACCACCACACCCCATAAAATGTACTAACAAAAGCAAGTGAAAAATATCAGTGGTCACACACTCACACTCACCAGACAGTGGGATTGACATGCCTAAAGACTAAATAGGATCGAGTGGTGGGACTGACCTACTACTAACGTTGGTTTTTCTGTAATCCGATCCAGAAAGAAATTATAAGCCGTTGGATGAAAAGTTTTGTCGAGAATCGACGGCGAAATTGGACGGTGCCAGATATCCGAAAATGTCTTACTCCAAACGAGTAATAGAAGTAACTCTCGAGAAAACGAAATGCACCAAAATAACAAATGTGGCTATTAATGTCAAGTAGACGGAAAGCAAGAAAATGTGTGAAAAGTGGAATTAAGAAAAAAGGTGAGGTAGGGACCCAATAGGTATTATAATGGGAGTGGCAGTAGTTGAAATCATGTGACATAAGCGTGACTTAAGGTTAATTAAACAACATTATTGGGGGACCAGCAGTATCTATTTGTCCCCATTATATACTAAGCATAATTTATGATGATTGATGAAAGACAACCTTCCATCTCAGAAAAAGAGGACCAATCATCATGGATCACGCTACACCACTAGAAAAATGTTTTTGTCTTTTTCTGCTTGAGCAGGTTACAAAACTGCAACTAGGTTTGATTTGACTTGGTTTGGTATTAAGTAAAAATATTCGAACCAAACCGACATATAAATATATAGCTTTTTAAAGACTTTATATTGAATTTTCTTTATAAAAATATTAAAATATTTGAGATCATCTTATGTGTTAACCTAGAAAGCGTACATTAACGAAAATTATTGTTAGACGACTAAAAAAATAACTATCATGTATTACTAAAAAAATCTTTCATTAGAATATTTTAATAGATCATATGTTTGTCAATTTGTTTCGATATTTACTAAACATGTATGAACTTATCAAAACTTTATCTATAACTTTAACAAAGTAAGATTGGAACTATATTCATGTAAAAAAAACGAAAACCCGACAAAATCGAACCAATCCAAACCGATATAATCGGTTTGGTTTGGTTTTGATAAAAATATAACCAACCCCGTCCATGTACACCCCTAACTGCAGCATACAACAACTTCTCGTACTCTCTATTTAGCTGTTAAAAATCGAACCGAAAACGAAAATTGAATCACAAAAATGGTTTAATGGCTTATTGATAGCGGGTTATCGGATTAACGGGTGGGGAATATATTGAAATTTTATTATTAACGACTTATCAATTTTGGAGTGGATTATACAATTTTTTTATCGGATAAGCCATTAATTCGTTAAGAATGTGTATATTTGTATATTTTCATCCATATGTAACGGTCAAATACAATACAAAAGAAGGTGACTAATTGTATAGTTATTATTATAAACATATCTAGAAAAAAAATATCTGCCACAATTTTAGCTTCTCTGATGTAGTGATGTGTTGCATAGATGAATTTATCATTTACTCCATTGAGCATAGACACATGCTATATGTAGTCAGATTCAATGTGTAAATGCGATGTTCAAATCCTTGGTGAGTTGCAATTCACGAAATAAAGTTTCACTAAGTTAAGAACATCCCAACTCTAACACTAAATTTCACACCAAAATTGTGTAATACTAAATTTGTTCTAACTATTACACTGTATTTTACATCAAAAAAGAATGTTCATTTTTATATTGTTCTTTCTTCTATATTATATTATTATCTTCGATTTAAATTTTATTTTTTATTTCCTTCAAACAAATTCTATCTTTTTTCTTTTTTACATATTCATCACATATAATTCACATTCACCACTTATATAATCATTTATTACAAAATTATTTTAAAAAATAAATCAATTAAAAGTAAAATCATTGATAAAAGATAATTAAATAAATATTACATCATAATCAAATTTAATTTAAGTACCACATAAATATTCAACTTTCGCCTCTATTTTCCCATAAATGCTCGATTAATCCATTACGAAGTGCGAAATGCGCATCTTTATCCTTAATTTTTTGTGTCGAGCTAAAAATTGTTCAAATCGGTGATCATCATCTACTGTCATTTCTACAGTAGGAGTTGGACATTCACGTGCATCTAGAATTGGTGCATTAAGATCACGCTCGTCCTCAAGAAGAAAATAAAATTTTATTGACGAACTTGAATTCCATTGACGATCCAAATCTTCGTGAATTTTTGCGACAAGAACAAAAACGAATAATCGATAAAAGAAGTCAACAATTTCAACAATCACAAGTACAACAATCTTCTATCCCGTTCTCCCAGTTTTTTAGTAATTTTGGTGCACCTAATACCGGATTATTAAACCTATGTTTTATGTTTTTAATGCAATTTCAACTTTAATGTATCCTCCTTTGATGTACTTTTAATGTTAATATATTTTTATTTTATGTATTGTTAATTTTCTTTTTAAAATTTTAGTTCACTTTTCAATTTTAGCAACATTAGATATCTTACTGTAGACAATAAATTGCGTCAAGAAAATAAAATCAAGACCGAAAAATATTGCGACAATC